>CAUYQG010288581.1:0-14850 GCA_963574415.1 Tarsius wallacei
AGGCATGAGCCATTGCACTGGCTCCCAGGGTTGGAATAGAAGTACCATGGCAGGCTCAAGCAGGTCTATGCTGGACCCACTCTTTGTTCTCCCTGATCTCTTCAGGCCTGGAGGAACCATGGTGACCTACGGCGGAATGGCCAAGCAGCCCGTCATAGCCTCTGTGGTAAGCTGGTGGGGGAGGCATGCCTGAAGACAGGGGCCAGACACCTTAGCCAGGCCTCTTCCCCAACACCACAGCTGTCTAAACTCAGGCAATGCCCCTGTCCCTTGGGGTAGTGTGTACTCTTAGGCGGTACCTAAGTTCTGGCTGTCAGAGCCCAGCATTTCTTTCCTGTGTCCACAGAGCCTGCTCATTTTTAAGGATCTCAAACTTCGGGGCTTTTGGTTATCCCAGTGGAAGAAGGACCACAGTCCAGGTGAGTGGATAGCCCCAGTGCCAGGGTTCAAAGGAGAATGGCAACAGAAGCGACCAGCTCCTCTGAGCCCTGGAAGAGTGACTGGGTCCCCAGCCCCACAATAGGATCAAGGAAAATAGCCTTAACCCAGCTGCATTCAGCAAATCATTATTGGACTAAACTGGGTTAGGCTTTGGGGGCACAGTATTGAACAAGACAGACACTGTCTCAGTTTGAGGAGCTGACAGTGGAGAAGACAGCCAAGCAAAGAGGAAGGCTCTGAAGCCAGCCTGCCTGGGTTCAAATCCTGCTGCTACCACTACTGGAAAGAGGTTCTGCCTAGCCAGTGATGAGACCTTGGGCAGATTACTTACTCTCTGCCTCAGTTTAAGTGTCATAAATTTAAACTCTTGGCCAGGCATGGTGGCTCGAGCCCAGGGGTTCGAGACCAGTCTGAGCAACATGGCAAGACCTTGTCTCTACAATAAATCAAAAAAATTAGCTGGGTGTGGTGGTGCACGCCTGTGGTTCCAGCTACTTGGAAGGCTGAGGTGGAAGGATCACCTGAGCCCAGCAGATCGAGGCTGCGGTGGCCGTGATCATGCCACTGCACTCCAGCCTGGGAGTCAGATTGAGACTCCAACTCAAAAAAATAAAAAATAAGCCCTTATTAGCCCTGTTTGAGATGAGGAAGTTGAGGTTCAGAGGTTAAGTAGCTTGCTCAAAGTCACCCCCACCTAGAGAGTGGTGCGGCCAAGATGTGGACAGATGGTCTCCCTGACTCCAGAATCAGAGCCAGGGCTCTGTCCTTCCTCTCCTGGAGGACTGGCTCCCCAAAGTGTGACCCCAAGCTGAGAGTGAAGAATGACATGGAGTTATACAAGTGAAGGGGAGGAAAGTGGCGGCATGAATGAAGTATTTCAGGCAGAAAAAGTCAGCTGTGCGAAAAGCCCATCATAGAACATGAGTATGACTCACCAGGCACCAACCCGGTCTGATTTCCTCCACCTCCCACAGACCAGTTCAAGGAGCTGATCCTAACACTGTGTGATTTCATCCGCCGAGGCCAGCTCACAGCCCCTGCCTGCTCCACGGTCCTGCTGCAGGACTACCAGCATGCCTTGGAAGCCTCCATGAAGCCCTTTGTGTCTTCAAAGCAGATTCTCACCATGTGATCATCCCAGAGCCAGAATGAACTGGGAGAGAGGTGGATCCATGGGACCAAATACAGGCCCCTCAGTCAGGAACCCAACCTTCCCCTGACTGCTCCTCTCCTCGCTGCCTCTTCCTGTTAGGAGGATTCTGCAGCCAGCCAAGTCTTTCCCTGGTGCTAGCCTTTGGGTGTCTAATAAAATCTGAACATCCTAAAAAAACAGAAGTCATCCTAGTGGAGAAGGACCATCACTGTGTACCTGTCATCTCACAGCACTAAGAAGCTCCCTCTCTTTTCCTTCATTTGTTTCCCCAGTAATCCTTTTCTGACCACCCTGAAAATAAAGTCTGGGTGGGTGCTGGCAGGCACAAAAGCCAGTAAGCTACTTCTACTACCCTCATGAAGAATCTTGGAGAAAGAACACTTAGACTAGCTTCTCAGGTAGGGGGGAGGATTAGCTGCACAGAAGAGTGAATGCCAGGCTGAGGTCCTCAGACCCCTGAGGATCTGAGGACATGGGGTCTCAGGTAGCTGAACTACCCTCATGGAACTTCCATTCTACCTAAGGAGATAGGCAACACTCCAGTGATTCTCAACTGGAGGCAGTTTTACCCCCAGGGGACATTTGGCAAGTCTGGGGATATTTTTGGTTGTCACAGCTTGAGGAAGGAGTTGCTACCAGCATCTAGTGGACAGAGGTCAGTGATGCTTTAAACATTCCTGCCAGGCGCGGTGACTCCCAGCACTTTGAGAGACTGAGGTGAGCGGATTGCCTGAGCCCATGGGTTCGAGATCAGCCTGGGCAACTTGGCGAGACCTCATCTCTACAATAAATTTTAAAAAAATAATTAGCTGGGCATGGTAGCGCATACCTGTAGTTCCAGCTACCTGGAAGGCTGAGGTGGAAGGATCACCTGAACCCAGCAGGTCAAGGCTATGGTGGCCGTGAGCATGCCACTGCACTCCAGCCTGGGCAACAAAGTGAGACCCCGACAAAAAAAAAAGACATGAGAGGTGCTGAGGGCACAGTTAAGGTCTTGCCCTAACCCTGGGGTCAAGGGGGAACCTTCTTTGAGGTAAAGTTTGAAGGTGGACCCTAACCAGTAAGTGAACTTTATTCAGGCAAAGAGAAGAGCTTGACAGAATGTGACTTTTTGGTGTTTGCTTCATGATTCACTGGCCCCAAGCAAAGAACAGAGATAAGGGATATCTCCCTTATCGCCTGGCTCTCTGTACCCTTAACGCAAGAGCCTCATCCAAACTAGGCTCGGTGACTAAGCTTGTAATCCCAGCACTTTGGGAGGCCGAGACGAGTGGATTGCCAGAACCCGTGGGTTCAAGACCAGCCCAGGCAATATTGGCAAGATCTCATCTCTACAATAAATTTTTTTTAAAAAGTTAGCCAGGCTCAGTGGCTCAGCCTGTAATCCCATCTCTTTGGGAGGCTGAGGTGAGTGGACTGCCTGAGCCCGCGGGTTCGAGACCCGCCTGGGCAAATTGGCGAGACCTCATCTCTACAATAAATCAAAAATTAGCCAGGCGTGGTAGTGTGCGCCTGTAGTTCCAGCTACTTGGAAGACTGAGGCGGAAGGATTGCTGGAGCCCAGCAGGTCGAGGCTGCATTGGCCGGGAGCGGCCACTGCACTCCAGTCTGGGCAACAGAGTGAGACTCCAACTCAAATAAAAAAAAAAAGCCAGACATTGTGGCGTGTGCCTGTAGTTCTGGCTATGTGGAAGGCTGAAGCAGAAGGGTCGTCAGAGTCCAGCAGGTTGATGCTGGGGTGGCCATGAGTGTGCCACTGCACTTGAGCCTGAGCAACAGAGTGAGACTCCGACTCAAAAAAAAAGCCTCATCCAAGGAGTATTTATTGAGTAATGTGTGCCCTAAGCTAGGAATACCAATGGAATATGTGCTGCTGGCCCTCAAGTTGCCTAATTTAGTGCAAGAGACAGACCACTACAGCATAATGCTGAGGCCACTGATAACAGAGGTATCCAGAAGGCTGCAGGCTGTGGGAGGACACATGGGGGCCCCAGCTCTGCCTGAGGGTGTCAAGGAAGAATTCCTAGAGGTGTCATCTGCAGCAGATCTTAAAAACTGAGCAGGAAGCCAGGCTTGGTAGTTCAGCCTGTAATCCCGCGCTTTGGGAGGCTGAGTTGAGTGGATTGCTTGAGCCCGCGGGTTCGAGACCTGCCTGGGCAACTTGGCGAGACCTTATCTCTACAATAAATCAAAAACTAGCCAGGCGTGGTAGCGCGCGCCTGTAGTTCCAGCTACTTGGAAGGCTGAGGCGGAAGGATTGCTGGAGCCCAGCAGGTCGAGGCTGCGGTGGCCGGGAACGGCCACTGCACTCCAGTCTGGGCGACAGAGTGAGACTCCAACTCAAAAAAAAAAAAAAAAAAGTTAATACTGACGTTCTGGATCTGCTACTATTTGCTTAAAGACTTTTTTTGGTTCTGAGGAAAAAAATGAAAAACTCAGTTCGTATGTTAACTAATTAATGGTCTGATAAGCAACCTTATAAAAATAATAGACAATACATTGATTGATGATAAAAAACATCCTGCCTACTTCTTCCCCCTTACCCCCCCAGCATCTGACATACTTGTGACTTTGTTTTACAGGAATGGCAGGTTTTGCAGCAATTGTTGCATATGGATTATACAAATTGAAGAACAGGGGAAATACCAAAATGTCTCTTCACCTGATCCACATGCGAGTGGCAGCCCAAGGCTTTGTTGTAGGAGCAATGACTGTTGGTAAGTTCCTATAGGAAATTTTCAAATTTTGGTTCCCCATTAAGGCATTTCATTACAAACAAAACAAGGTACATGCTTTTAGCTGATGTTTAAACAGTTTGAAATATCATTTATATTCATTTTCATGTAAAAATTATATTAATAAAAATAATCAAGTAGTGACATACTTTTACTGTCTATGATATATTGTACTAAAATTTTAAAGAAAGAAAAAGTAATCCTGTCTATCACTGAATTTATACTTGTCATTGAAGAGTCTAGACCTGCAAATGGGGTTGGTAGTAACATACATTATCTGGGACAGACATTTGATTGCTATTTTATAGAGTTTTTGAAAGATTTTTTTCAAATATAGATATTGTGTGCTTCTACTGGAATTATAATTCATTTACTTCTGGTATTATGTAACTTTTAAGGTTACCGGATAAATATTGATTTTTTTAAAAAGTAATATTATAATGTTGTGAATTAGTCATACACGTTAGCTACTGAGAAAACTATATAGAGAGAGTTTTAGAAATTTAAGTTGTTTAAGAAGGCAAGAGTCTAAGCTTCCTGGTGTCTTGTTCCCCTTGTAAATAAATATTACATGCTAGCAATGGTGCTACTTTCAGCTATTTTATGAACTGGTTTTAATTTTTTGAATACTTAAGAAAATATTTAAATGCTTAACTAGCATTCTTTTTCTTTAGGTATGGGCTATTCCATGTATCGAGAATTCTGGGCAAAACCTAAACCTTAGAAGAAGAGATGCTGTTTTGGTTTTGTTGAAGGAGCTTGCTGTCGTTAGACCTATCATTATTGGTGTTACATGTTGAGGTTGAAAATAAATTATTTGAATGGGTTCAGACAGTAACATGGTATTTTGAATATCGGCCTGCAAGAAAGGAACTAGGTTATTGGGGAGTAAAATTAACACAAAGGAAACATAACTTAAATGCACTTGATGGTATTAAAATGTCCACTTCCTTAAACTGTCAGGATGAAATTAGTTCTAAAGAAGACTGCCAGCCAACCCTGAAATACTCCTAGTTGCTGCAGGATATCTCATGCTTTGGATGTTATATATATATCCCAGCTAATTTAACTTTCTGCTTGTCTTGTGGACTGGTTGGCTCTTTTAGGTCTTTTTCAAAAAAGTGTGTAGCATATAACTTTATAAAGCTCAGTCAACTGAAAGTGTATGTGTGTGTTTAAAGCAAACCTAAAAAACTGAAAACAAAGCTGCATAGTAGTAGTATTTATTTCAGAATCACAATTGTAAACATGAGAATTACTTAATTATGGATTCCAAGTTAGCTCTTATACAATTGCAGAATTATATTTTTGCTGCTGTTCTATTAAAATAATTTTAAAATATTATCTTGAAATAGAAATATGTATTTTAAGTGCTAACGCAAAGATAAATTAAGAACACTTTTCAAATGAATGCATTGTTTATTTTTTTCTAAGAATTGTAAACATTAAACTAATCAAATTATCTTCAATGAAAGTGATTAATGATTTATGAGCAAGATGGTTTGGCCAGACATTATACACAAACTTTGATATACTACAGAATGCTTCATTGCACTTGTGAAATTCTCTTGTCTAACCTGAACTTACATTCCGTAGTGATAACATGGTATATGTTCCTTTATTAAAGTAAGTGAACATGTCAAATGCTTTGTATTTATTTCATTCCTCAAAGTAGCATAAAAATTAAGCTCCAAGAAAAAAAGATAAAATGTGTTGTACCTTTGGTAGGAACCACAGTTAAAGAATATCTCCCATGTCTGGGCGCAGTGGCTCACGCCTGTAATCTCAACCATTTGGGAGGCCAAGGTAGGAGGATCACTTGAGGCCAGGAGTACAAGACCAGCTTGGGCAACATAGTGAGACTCTGTCTTTACAAAAAATAAGAAAATTAGCTGGGTGTGGTGGCACGTGCCTGATTGTACTATTGCCCTTAAGCCTGGGCAACAGTGAGACCCTGTCTCTTTCAAAAAAAAAAAATATATATATATATATATATAATACCAAATAGAAATAATGGTTAACAGTTATCAAGCATTTACTATGTGCTACACACTGCTCTAAGCACTTTTGATGTATGTCATTTAAGTTTCCTAATAACTTAAGATGTAGGAACTATGATCCTCTTTTCACAGATGAGACTGAGGCATGAACTGCTTAAGTAATTTGCCTAAGGTCACATAGAGAAGGTTGCAGGTTTGGGACTGGAACCTGGGCAGTCTAGCTTAATAACCTGTATTTCATTATGTTGAACTGATCACATGGTTATGCATTTTTTTCTGGCTTAGATTGGATGGGATCGTTCTTTAAGGACAGCAATCTACTCTTTTGAAACATTTTGTTTAGAAGTGCAGGGATGTTAAGTGGTAGATGCCAACAGGTGTTAAAGGCTTGAAATGTTGGCTTGTGTGAAATTAATGCTGGAGTGGCAGCAGTTATAGTAAAATTATACAAGAGGTTGTAGCATGATCTTAACTTACCCACTGACCATAGTCTGGACCAAATCAATCTTCTCCTATCTATGAAAGAGAGTTGTACGAGGTAACTTCTGTGGTCTTGTCT
This sequence comes from Tarsius wallacei, assembly GCA_963574415.1. NCBI lineage: Eukaryota > Metazoa > Chordata > Mammalia > Primates > Tarsiidae > Tarsius > Tarsius wallacei. The sequence continues at coordinate 6,889 of CAUYQG010288581.1, forward strand.
AGCGGGTAAATCATTACTGTAATTCTGTGAAAGTGCTTTAAAAATATTACTTAAAGGTATTAGGAACTATTTTCTCAGCTTTGAGTAGAAATAAGAGATGCTTGTAGGCAGTCCTCATAATTGTTTCATGAAGGATAAACTTTTTGTAGAGAAACAAATTTAGGAATAAGTTTCTGAAAACTGTCTTTAAAAAAAATTCCCTACTTTTATCGTGTTCTGCTTTCTGTTTTGATGATTTTAAAAATATTTTATAATATGGTATGTTTTATTTTCTTTCCTTTTTGTGGGTAATTTTTGTTCTGGTGGTTGCCCATATAATTATAACACTCTTCTACTTTTTTCAGTCACTAATAATTCCTTATGAGCAATATTTAAACATATCATGTTCCTTCCCACTATCTCCTCTACCTCCCAGGACTGGTCAATAATATTATCTTTCTTAGAGTTTATTCTTATACTGTTAAATATGATTATACTTCTGTTTGACTTGTCAGCTTAGCTTTAACTGATATGCTCTGACTCCCAACAATTATACCAATAGTTAATTTACTCTACTTCCACTTAATTTCCCCTTCCCCTCAATTTTTGTTAGTTGTATCGTTTCTAATTGTGAGAACATAATGTTTACATTCTGTTCTGTCATCCTCACATTTCTTAGTTCTACAGTTTAAAATAAATATATTCAAAACTTATAAACATTCCCAGTAATCTCTTGGTTGACTGAACTTAATGATTAGTTTCCTTAAGAAAGATTCATAAAACAATTCCCCTAAAATTTTGCATGTTCATGTATGTTTATCTGTAGCCTTTGCATAGTAAAAACAATTTGGCTAGATATAAAATTCTTAGTTCACATTTTTCTTGGAAATATTGAAAATGTTGCTAAACCAAATGTTGCTTGACTGCTCAAATTATTTGTTTATCAAGTCCAGTAACTTAGTGTTAACCTTTCTGCATCAGTTTTCACTACATTTTCAGAAATTTTTCATTCTAATAGATGAATACACTATTGATTTTGTTTAAATAAAAATTTGAGAGTCACTGATCTAGGCAAATGGTAGAAGATAGGGAGGGAAGAAGTATAAGAATAGTGTTAGATGGTAATGAACAATTAACTTTTCAAGAAAAAATGAGTGAGATTTTTTGCCCAACAAGGAGACTGGTAAATAAGGTTGGTAAATGGTAAATTAGGTGGCTCAAGTGGATGTGATACTATTTTTTATTGAAAGACCTGAGTTCATGGTTCTACCATTCCTAGCTGAGTAGCCATGGTTTTCTTGTCTGTAAAATGGGGATATCAGCGGGATAAAGTGTTTGGATTGAATACAATAGTGAATATAAAGGGCTTACTTAGCATAGTACCTGATGCATATTATTAAGCTCAATAGATACTTGCTATAACCATTATTGCTGTGTTAAGTATAGCAATGCAGCAGTACAGGAGACACATGAACCTTGCACTCAGAATTTATAATCTAGCAGGGAAGGTTGGCATTAAGTAAGTGATTACAGCTGTGCAGGCCAAGGGGCAATTTCCCCTTTGACCTCTGAATGTTTACATTCCATTCTCTCATCCTCATATTTCCTTAGTTCTACGGCTTAATTATATTCAAAACTTATTCCCAGTAATCTCTTGGTTGGCTGAAATTAATTATTAATTTCATTACTAGAGATTCACTGAAAAATCCACTGACAAAAGGCATATTAACAGCATAAAAGACTTTAAATTTGTATTAATGTGCATAACATGGGGAATCACAGGAGAATGATTACCCAATAACTCAATAGAGTGTGCATATGTTTATATACCCTTCTTCATAGCAGAAGGGAAGCTTGGAGAAATGTGGCAATTTGAGGGATAGTAAATGATTTTTAGGAACATTCAATGGGCTTGGAGAACAAAGTGTCCTGGGACAAAGCCTGTTGGACCTGGAGTAGACAATGGCTGGTGACAAGTATACCTGGGTGTGTTGACAGATTCCAGTCTCTCTTCCTGCGGTGTGAGTTAAGTTAATAAAAACTAAGGGAAAGGACCAGAGGTAATTGTTTGTTTCTTTGGCAAGCCCAAACTTTAGGTAGATAAGGGAACTTCAAAGAACAGCTTCACGCAAGAGGAGAGGGTAGGTATCCATTTATCAGAGACCTTGAATTTATTTTAGCATGGCAAAACGCCGTATTTTGAGGTATTGGTTTCTAGGCCCCAACGCAAGAAAGCATGAATATTAGGCAAAGGCAGCAACAAGAACATCTGGCTGGGGAACCTAACCCAGGGTTGGGGCTGGAGAAACTTTTCCAGAGGAAACAATATTCTTCTACTTGAAGGAGATAGTTTGTTGATTTTTCACTGAGTTTGATTCCTTGGTGTTTAATATTGGATGTGATTGTTTCCGTGCCTCTTTCCCCCAGTGGAAAGGCATAATGGCCTTCATCCAGAGCACCTGCCATTAGTGCTTGGCTCATGTAAGTGTTTGTTGAATTAATTAGAATAAAAAGGTTTTCGGTTTTTTTCACATTTAGCCTATTATCTGTAGGAAAAATTACCTATTTCTAGTTGATGTGCAACAGTGACATCTGGTGGTGAGAGTTGGAATTTGACTCCACATGTAAAAGCCCCCTAAATACACCCTACTTCATCAGTTAGACTGATATAAAAAAAAATTGCACATTTTAAGTAAGGGGAAAAAAACTATTAAAATTGTAATACTTAATATATACTTATTACAAAAGATGAATACAAGTCACGTTTGACTTCTGAAATTACAAGAGGTGCTCAAAGTGGTTACCATCAGCGTGACAAAGTACTGCAGGACTTTTTAGATGAGCAGGGCCTCCTAAATCTTCCCTTGTGCACATCATACAGAGTATCATGCATCTCAAACTTATCACGAATGCGTGTGACTGTTAGACATTTGGGGGTTCTGTTGCATACTCATGTCCCCATTGTTATACTTCCATAACATTCTCGAATTTCAAATACCACTGCAAAATGGTCTTGCACTCCTCAAATGACAACATTTTCTTTGTCCTGCCTGTTGCATGGTGACACTAGCATTCATTTGATTAATGCTAGTGAAAATGAAAGTCATGGTACACATTGCTACTGTAATGTAATTCAACTTCAAAAAGTAATACATAGATAGCATCGCTTAAAATGTGTAAACATTTTTTGGCACCCCCAGTATTTATACACTTGATCCTGTTTGAAAGCTCTTCAGATAGAATGGGGAAATTTGAGAGAGGAAACTGGAACATGCCCCAGCCTCAACTGGTTGCTACTTTATCAGTGAATGATTTTCCTGATATAAGTTCATGGAAGAACCAGCACTGCTCATGCAACCTAGTTTCACTCTTAGATAAATGAAGCATACTTTCCACTTAGTCACTGAAATGAAGCAAAAGAAAGAATTTAGTAAGACAAAAGTTAGGAAATTTTCTCCTAAATTCAGTAGTGATAAATGAGTCTAGTGCAGGCTGGTGTCCAGTGGGTCCCCTCAAGGAAGCCAAGGACAGGTCCTTGCTGTAGTATTCTGAGCATCTTCTATCGGTGTTAGGTCCTTTTCCTATCCTCAGTGTAACTCTAAAGTGTTAGAGAGTGACTAAAATATTGCCACCACACTTTTCAGTTTTATAGTCCTTACCTAATCTCACCTTCTCCGCCACTATATCTACTATCTTCCCTACTCGTGCTCCTTCCTCGCTCACTCATTTCTGTCAGTGATACTCCCATCTCCCACAGCCACCCCTGGTATCTTCCTTCCTTCCATTCTTTTATCAATAGTAAACAAGTCTGCAAGTCTGCCAGTTTTTCTTAAGCAGAGTCTCTCACCACTCAGAGTGTGCCTTTTCCTCTCCCTGTTGCCACCACTTTAAACTTAGGCCCTTCACCTCCTATTTCTGCCACCTAACACTAGTCAATATTTGTTTTAGCCTTTATGAGGAAGCTGAGGAGATGCCTACATACAAATGGACTTTATTGTGGAGGTAATAAATACTAATAAATGTACAAGGTACCAGGGACCCTAGTTAACAAGGGAGAAACTGGTAATTACTGAAATCAGTTGACTTTCATCCATGTGTTTTGAAAGACTGTGATATGAGCCAAGAAAAGAATTGAGAAATTTGGGGAGAAAGTAAAAATACATTACCAGTTTTGTGCCGAAGGCTTGGTGGAGAACCAGTGGAGATCTCATCCATCAGAGAGGTCCCTTGGAACTAAGGATTGATGAGTCTTGGCAGAACATTGAGTTTTCAAGTAAAGTAAGCATATGATGAATGAGGTCAATATATACAAACACATCTTAGACAAAAAGCTTCATGGATAAAATAAGATTGTAGCCAAAGTGATGTTAAGCTAAAACAAAATGTGCTAGGGAGACAATGGAAGGCTGGTGGCCAATAAAGAAAGCCCAAATCCATGGCAAGTTGAAGAGGTGGGACTTCCAGCAAGAAGGGTCTTGAATCTGGAGAAAATGAACAAAATTTATCTTTGTAGAGCTCCTGTTTATAAAGTAGAATAATTTAATAAGGCTTAACCCTGGGCCAACATCTCTCAAGGCAGTTTGCCTCTGTTTGCTCTGAATCCTTGCTCAAAATATCTTTTTGATGACTTGGCTTCCTGGGTCTCTGATTGTGGGAAGGAAGAGTCTCTGGATATGGTTCACAACACCGGAATATAAACTAGAGACTTAGTGTTCCTGGTTTACATGTCAGTTACACATAACTAGTGTAAGTCTAGCCCCAACAGATACTCATGGTGTAATGACCAAATTGGATTTTGGGCCTGCAAAGTTGAGATCTAGAGTAAGAGCTCTGAATGGAGGGAGCCAAATGGGACCTTGGTTTTAAGCTGCGGCAAAACAGCTAAACCTGCAGTAATACAGTACCAGTAGTAATATATACTACTAGTAAGATAATAATAATATAGATAATGGAAGAGCATTTCACGTTTTACAAAGCACTTTCATACCTGTTTGTCATGATTATAAGTGCTGTTGCTATTTTAAGAAGAAAGTCGAGGTTTGTTACTTGACTAATGTCAGAGTTAAAAGTCAGGTATTCCCACCTCTGACTTTGTTCAATTCAATTCTGCTTTTCATAATAAGAATATGATCACTGCTTATATTTACTTATTTGTTGGAAAAACAATTTCAATGAGGGGAAATCTACTTGGTGACCCTGTTATCATTAAGATCAATAAGCATAGATAAAGGTCCCACTTTAAAGTTCAGGCTATGTAGAACTGTGGGGAAAAACCTAATTTAGGAGTTAGAAGAAAAGCAGTTATACCCACACAAATATGTTCAATTAAATGTTTATTGTGGTAAATATACCCATAAAAGTTACCATTTTAACCATTTTTAAGTGTACAATTCAGTGAAACTAAGTACACTCACAATGCTATGCAACCATTACCATCTGCCTCTAAAACGTATACCCATCATAACGGGTGTGAAATGGTGTCTCATTGTGGTTTTTATTTGCATTTCCCTATTGGCTAGTGATGCTCAGCATCTTTTCATGTGCCATTTGTTTTTCTTCTTAGGAGAAATGTCTGCTGAAGTTTTCTGCCCATTTTTGAATTGGGTTTTGCTGTTGTTGAGTTTGCTCAACTGATTTTTAACAAAGGTTCCAAAAGGAATTCAATGGAGGAAGCACAGCCTTCCACCAAATGGAGCTAGAGCAATTGAACATCCTAGACAAAAGAAAAGAACCTTGACCTAATCTCAAACCTTATATAAAAATACATCAAAATAACTTATTCTAACAACTTTAGAAAAACAGGAAAATCTTTGGGATCCAGGGCTAGGCAAAGAGTTCTTAGTCTTGACATCAAAAGCATAATCACATCAATCAGAGTCCTATAGATGGTTAAAAATATTAATAATAATAATTTAAAAGGTGCAATCCACAAAAGAAATGATAAACTGGACTTCATCACACTCAAAACCTGTTCTGTGAAAGTCCAAGTGAAGAGGATTGAAAGACAAGCTACCAATTAGAAATATTTGCAAACCACATATCTAGTAAAGGATTATATATAAAACATATAAAGAATTCTCAAAACTCAACAGTTAGAAAATGGGCAAAATTGAACATGAACAGACACTTCACCAAAGAAAATACACAAATAAGCACATGAAAAAAATGTTCAACATCATTATCCACATGTATAATACATTAGGAAACACAATGAGATATCACTACACACCCATTCAAGTGACCAAAATAAAAACAGTGACAGTGACAACACTAAATGCTGGCAAGGATGTAGAGAAATTGGATCACTCAAACACTTCTGGTAGGAATGTAAAATGGCATAGTCACTGAAAACAGTTTGGCAAGTTCTTGTAAATATGCAGTTATCATGCTGCCCAGCAAATACATTCTTGTGCATTTATTTCATAGAAATGAAAACTTATGTTCATACAAAAACCCATACATGAATGTTCACAGCAGCTAAATCATAATTGCTCCTAATGAAAACAACCCAGATGTCCTTCAGTGAGTAAGTAAATGGTTAAACAAATTGGTACATCTATACCATAGAATACTACTCAGCAATAAAAAGTAATGGATTATTGATACACACAACTTGGATGAACCTCCAAAGAATTATCCTTTAAAAAAAAGGCAATCCTAGAAAGGTTACATGCTATATTTCACTTATATAACATTTTTTGAAATGACAAAATTTTGAAAATGGAGGACAGATTAGTGGTTATTAGGAGTTAGACACTAGGGCAAGAGGTAGGAGGGAGGTACATATGGTTATAAAAGCACAACAGAGGGACCCTTGTGACGGCGTTTGGTATCTTGACTGGTGGTGGATACAGAAACCTACACGTGGTAAGATTATATAGACTTAAATACACAAACATGAATACAGTAAAATTGAGGATATGTAAATAAGGTCAATGGATTGTATCAATGTCAATATCCTGTTTGTGATATTGTACTATAGTTCTGCAAAATGTTACTATTGGGAGAAGCCAGTAAAGTGGAAGGGGGAAGCTCTGTATTATTTCTTACAACTGTATATGAATCTGTAATAATCGCAATAAAATTTTCAATTAAAAAAGCAAACAAACCAAAAATAAAGAGCTGTGTCCTGCAGGTACTTCTGGTTAAAGAAACAAATTGGTCTGGAATGAAAACATCTGTATGATCTACAAGAGGAAATACATGATGACCCAGAATCTTCAGCTTCCTGGCTGATAAAATGTCAAGTTTATGAACTACAGAAAAGTCTTGAGGGACTGTATAAATGGGTAGAAAAAAATGGAAGGAAAGCCTTAGTGATGACAGTGGAAAGGTAACAAACTTAGAGGAATATCGTCCCTGGTTTTTAAGGAATGGGTTATTGTGAGAATGATATTCTTGTCAAACACAGTCCTTTGAATTGCTGGGACAAAATGTTACCCCCCACTTCCCAAACTTTCTAGAATGTTTTTACTGAAATTCTCCTGTATCACAGCATGTTCTTATCTTTTTTTTCTTCTTTTTATTAGAGATAGGGTCTCACTTTGTTATCCATGCTGGAGTACAGTGAGTGGTGCAATCATAGCTCACTGTAACTTCAAATTCCTGGGCTCAAGCAATTCTCCTGGCTCAGCCTCCTGAGTAGCTGGGACTATGGTGTTTCACCATACTATAGTTAATTTATTTTATTTTATTTTTATTTTTTTGTGGAGACAGGGTCTCCCTATGTTGCCCAGGCAGGTCTTTAACTCTGCCTCCCAAAGCATGCTCTTCTTATCTTAATGGCTTTCTGCTGGGGACAGTGCTTTCCCAGAGCTCTCTAAGTAGACCTGGCTGTTCATTATCCCATGCCATATAGTCCGCTTGTGGTCATGAAGTGAGCCAATGAAACTCCCTGCCCCGGGGGGGGGGGGGGGGGGGGGGGGGGGGGGGGGGGGGGGGGGGGGGGGGGGGGGGGGGGGGGGGGGGGGGGGGGGGGGGGGG
>CAUYQG010288582.1:0-10170 GCA_963574415.1 Tarsius wallacei
ACAAGAAAATGACTGACAGTGGTGGGAAACTACGGGGGGGGAGGGGTAGGGTGAGGGGACTAATGGTAGTCAATATCTGTCTGGGGACGGGGAGACACTTCCTATCAACAAGGGTGCCTGAACGAGGCATATTTGTACACCCAACCCTTAACTGTACCCCACAATATCACAATAAAAAATATTAAATTAAAAAAAAAGAAAGAAAAGCGTTTCTAGAAGGTGATGGGGGTGGGAACGGAAGCATTCCTAGCGGAGCTTAAGTGGCAGAGGACTGAGGAGAAATGTTGAATTTGGGGCATTGCTGTGTTTGGGGGTGGGGTTGGATTCCAGAAGGCCTGGGTGTACAATGTGAAGGCTGGGCATCGAGAAATGTGGAGGTAAAAGACTGGAGAGAAAAGGAAGGGCCCCTGAGAATAGAACAAGACTCAAGGGCAGTTCTCAGAGACCAAGAGCAATCTGAGCATGTTTGGAAGCAGGAAAGAGCCCGTGGGGACAGAGCCCAAATATGCGAGAAGGCGGGAAATATTTCCTGGGACTCTCGTAAGGAAGGAGGAGGAGATGGGGCTCAAACACCCCTGGAAGGAAAGGCCGGCTCTGATGAAGGAGGGGGAGGAGATGGGCATGAGAAAGAAAGGGATGGAATGAAGAGACATTTGTGAAACAGAGGAGGTAGCGTTGAGGGGATCAGCCCAGTGGGAAAAAGGGAATCGGTGGCTCTGGCCACCGAGGAGAGCTTGCCAGCAAAAGCCCTTTTCCATTGGAGCCTGGTGCTTCTTGGGGAGAGGGGACAGTAAGAAAGTGATTTGAGGCCATTGCTTTCCTAAACTCTGGTGTGGTCATGTGCTCTTTGAGCTGTGGCCATCACCATATTTCCTAAGCTTTGGTCCCCTCTCCTGCCTTGGAGAGGTGAATCTCCTCTCTCTCTCTCTAATTTCTAAATAAACTATATTTTCTGATCTAAAAAACAAAGACAATGACTTGGTCTTTGTCCCTCTGTCCCTGGCACAGAACTCCTAAAGCCCTTGGATGTCCTGAGTGAAAGGAGTGTCTTAGTGATTCCTAGCAAGCCCCCCTCTGTCACGCATGGTTTCTCTCATGGTTTAATCCTCTGTGTAGTCTGTCTCATGCCAACATTAGATCATAAACCCCTTGGTGGTCAGAACTTGTTCATTCTTTGTGTTCCCTGGAACAGGTCTACCATCCAATTGGCCTTCTTTTTATTGTTTTTGTTTATTGAATGCCTAATACATGCTGGCATTAAGCTAAGTGCTTTGCAAAGATTATCTCATGCAATGCCCTGAGAAAAGTAATCCGCCCAAGGTCACTTATGGTTGCTGAGTGACCAGACTGGGATTTGGACCTGTTATTCTGACCCTAGGGACCCATGCTCTGAAACCGCAGCGCTACAGAATCTTGATGATTCTTAATCCATGTTCAAATTTCAAAGCATAAATTGTAGAAGTGAGTGTGCAAATTTGGATATGTGACACTAGCGTGTGCTTCTGGGCATGTTCTCACATTTATGTTGACTTTCAGACTTGTGCTTGCTCTGTGAGTCCTCCATCTGCAAGCCCTCTCTTTGTTAGGCTGATGTGCTTTTGCCTGTGCACCTGTCCATGGCTGTCAAATCTCTGGTTCCCAGGACTCTGCAGAACACTAACCACAGTAAGACCTCATCACAAAACAGTCACATTGGAGCTGCCCAGGTTTAGGTTTCACGGAGACGCTTCTAACTGAAATTGCAAACCTCTGACTCATCTTAGTTCCAGAATAGATGCAGGGCTCAGACCAGTTATACTAAGTGATGAAAACTTTAGAAAAGGGAGAGCTGTGTTAGAAAAAACTCACTCACCATACAGGAAAAATAAAGCTGGATTACTACTTTGTACCACATAAAATGGTAGATTCCAGAAGGAACAAAATCCTAAATGTAAATAGTAAAATCAAAAGGCTAATAAAACAAAATACAGGCAACTGTCAACGTGGCATTCCCTAGCAGAGGGAGCCCAAAAGTTTTTTGACTTCATTAACAGAATACTTTCTGAGCTAGGTATGGTGGCTCCCGCCTGTAATCCCAGCACTTTGAGAGGCTGAGGCGGCAGGATTGCTTGAGCCCAGGACTTCAAGACCAGCCCAGGTAACATAACAAGACCTCATTTCTACAAAAAAAAAAAAAAAGAAAAAGAAAAAAGAAAGAAAAGAAAGAGAGAATAAGAAAAAAAAAAAATTAGCTGGGCATGGTGGCATACGTCTATAGTTCCAGCTACTTGGAAGGTTGAGGTGGAAGGATCGCTTGAGTCCAGGAAGTCCAAGCTGTGGTAGCCATGATTGTGCCACTGCCCTCCTGCCTAGGTGACAAAGTGACACCCTGACTCCAAACAAAAAAACAAACACGCAGAAAAAAAGCTATCTGGTCAATGAAGGATGTCATAGACAAAGTTACCAGAGAGAGCCAGACTGGGGGGTGGGGGCGGATATTTGAGTTATCTGAAGCTTACAAAGGATTCATATCTAGCTAGACAATGGTCTCTTACAAATTGAGATCCAATATGAAAATGGACAAGGGGTGCTCTTTCCTTAATGCCTAGAAATACCTAGAGCATGACAGACACAGTCAATTTTGGCCGAGTCAAATTAATAGATACAGAAATGTTCAAACTTACTGGTAATCAGATAAATGAAGACTAAAACAACAATAGCACACCATTTTACATCCATTAGAGAGGAAAATATTAGAAAGAAGATACACTGTTGCTGTTGGGAAAGTAAACAGGCACAAATAGCCTGGAAGAGTTTTGTGGAAGTATGCATATCCTATGACTCAGCAATCACACGCCTTTGCATGGACGGAGACCCAGAGGAAAATGTGCTCAAGACTGTAGAGGACACACAGTGCTAGCTGAGCCAATGGCAGGTTTCAGGTCACTTAGGTGCTCACTGTGGGGAAACAGCTAGGTAAAATGTGGTGGATGCCTATGAAATGCTATGCATCTCTTCAGGAAGCTCTAATAAAGGAAAAAAAGGAAATGCTGTCCAGTAGTTAGAACAATGGACAGATCTACATACAGGAACATAATTACATTTTTTTTTTTTTTTTGAGTCTCATTCTGTCACCCAGGCTGGAGTCTGGAAGCCTCCACCTCAGCCTTCCAAGGGGCTGGAACCACAGGCGCATGCCACCACACCCAGCTAATTTTCTGATTTATTGTAGAGACAAGGTCTCACCAAGTTGCCCAGGCTGGTCTCAAACCATGGGCCCAGGCAGTCCTCTTGCCTCGGCCTCCCGAAGTGCTGGGATGACAGGTGTAAGCCACTGCTCTCGGCCCTAATTAAATCTTAAATACATAATAGTGACCAGAAAGGTAACAATAAGATTTATAGCACAATAACACTTATGCAAGCTGAAACTACACACTCTCAAAATAACACTACTGAGTGTTAGATATATGCGAATTTAAGGACAATTTTTAACATTAAAGGGAGAGTCAGCAAGGCATGATGGTTCACACCTATAACCCCACCCAGCACTTTGGGGGGCGGAGGCAGGAAGATCCCTTGAGGCCAGTAGGTCGAGACTAATGTGGCTAACAAGGGGAGATCCTGGATCTACAAACATTTTTTTTTAACTAGCCAGGTGTGGTGGTGCATGCCTGTAGGGCTAGCTACTCCAGAGGCTAAGACAGGTGGATTGTTTGAGCCCAGGGGTTCGAGGTTACAGTGAACTATAATCGTGCCACTGCACTCCAACTTGGGCAACAATAACAAAAAAACAAAAGTGGCAGGGGTCTAGGGGAAGAGGAGTGTCTTTGGTGGGCACAGGCATAGGAGTGGGGTTTGGGATGAAGGGGAAATGGATACATAAATCAATAGGTCTGGGTGGGGGCTGGGGTTCTGTGTTTCTAACAAGCTGTCAATGGATAATGGTGTTGCTGGTCTGAGGACCTCACTTCAAGTAGCAGGAGATTAAGGAGTCAGGTTTCTTCTCACCCCACAGTCTGGAAGAGGAAGGGAAGAAAAAATGGAGGAAAAGAGGCGGGAGGAAGGAAGGAAAACAGAAACCATTTAAGGGCAGGGGCAGCGAATGGAGCACATGCAATAGGAAAGAGCCAGCAGGTGCCATTGGACTCTCTCTGCTTCCTGAGTCAGCCCTGCCAGTCAGGCTACGCACGCCAATGCTTCATCAAGCAGAAACAGTTCAAATACAGTTATAAAAGGAGTGAAAATCTCCCCATTCTCACTGGGGGCAGGCTGTTACTGGAGAGAATGTGGATCAGAATACTCCTTAGACGGGTCTTCCCCAGCCACAACTGGTTCTCACCCCACTCCTGTGGGCCCCGCCTGTTATTCCCATCCTTATGCCCCATTCATGCCTATATCACTCTCCAAATTATTTTATTTAGTTACTCATATGATCTTATTTGATTAATGGTGTGTTTCTCTCACTAGATTATGAGCTCACAAGGGCAGGGAGTTTTTAGGTTTTTCCTATAAGATGCGTGGAGTCCTACATAGTAGGGACTCAAAATATGTATGTATTGAATGAATGAATAAATGAACGCCAACAATGGTGAAGCAGTAGCATGTATTACCAAACACAGGATGTAATATACAGAAAAACCTTTTTAAAGAATGGACAGTTATGTTCTTGAAAGAATGAGGTAGATTAGATGAGGACAGACCTAAGCAAAACTATGATGAGGGCAAAATCTGGGGAGTCCTTTATCTTCCGTTGCTTGTTTTCTTCCTCTTTTAACTATTATTCTTTGACTCCTTCCTGATCTCACCCAAACATGGCACTGTAAATATTATTAACTGTTGGCATTTGTCAAAAAGAAAGTTGATGTGTGTGTTACCAATTACCTTAGAGTGAACTTGTTTGATATTTTAAAATCAACTCAGAAGGAGGACAAACTAAAAAATGCATTTCTTTTTAAAAAATAATATTTATACATTTATGTGGTACATGTGGTATTTTGTTACATTCATAGAATGTGTGATGATCAAGTCAGGGTATTTAGGGTATCCAACACCTCAGTTTATCACTTCTATGTGTTGGGAACATTTCGAGTCCTTTCTTCCAGCTACTTTTTTTTTTCTTTTCTTTATTTTTGAGTTGGAGTCTCACTCTGTTGCCCAGGCTAGAGTGCAGTGGCATGCTCACAGCCACTGCAGCCTTGACCTGCTGGGCTCTGGTGATCCTTCCGCCTCAGCCTTCCAATAGCTGGAACTACAGGCACATGCCACAACATCCAGCTAATTTTTTGATTTATTGTAGAGAAGAGGTCTTGCCAAGTTGTCCAGGTTGGTCTTGAACCCCTGGACTCGGGCAATCCTCTCACCTACACCTTCCAAAGTGCTGGGATTATAGGCATAAGCCACTGTGCCCTGAAACTACTTTGAAGTATACAATACCCTGTTGCTAACTATAGTCACCCTACTTTACTTTCAAACATTAGAACGTATTCCTTCTCTCCAACTGTATGCTGTACCCACCACAACACACATGCCTTTCATTCCTCCCCACCCCAACACACATGCCTTTCCCAGCCTCTGGCGACTATCATTCTACTCTCTAGCTCCATAAGTGCAACTTTTTTAGCTTCCACATATGAGTGAGAACATATAATATTTGTCTTTCTGTGCCTGGCTTATTAACATAATGTCCTTGAAAGGATAAAAAGCCAAAATGGAGTAACTTTAGTCAGAGTGGCAGCCATTTTAACATGGCTTAGCTTTTTCATGCCTTTTCAGCAGCTTACTTCAACCCACCTTATAATCATTAAACAAAAAACAAAACTGGTTTCTTGGAGGTAGTTACTGACAATTGTCTTGTAATACTCCAAGCATGCTTTGTACTAGTTACCCTTTTATTCAAAATATTTGTCTTCCTTCTAGCTAATCTATTGCAATCAGCCCTTCCTGACCATGATAGTGATATAGAACTCCACTGTGATACAGATCACCACTCCATCACCATAGCAGTAGCTCCTATGCTTACCTGCCTCCATTAAAAGGAAAACTTTAAAAGCTTTCAATCTCAAGCTTGCGCAGCCAAACATTCCTTAAGCATCTTATCCCCTGCTCCAATATTGGAGAGGTGGATCCACCCTTTTTTTCTGATCTACTTTCTTTCTTCTTTTCTTTTCTTTTTCTAATCTACTTTCTTTTTTCTGATTTACTTTCTAAATAATCTTTTTCTTTGTGCAATTCTTTGCATCTTTACAACGGCCCCAGCTTACCGATCTAACAGTCCCCCAGTTCCATCTAGGTTGCTGTGAATGACAGGATTTCATTCTTTTTTATGGTGGAGTAGTAGTTCATTGTAATTTGCAAGCTATTCATCCAACAAGGGACTCATAGCTACACTACAAAACACTCAAACAGCTCAACAACAAAATAACTAATAATTCCATCAAAAAGTGGGCAAATAATGCATTTATTTATTCATTTATTTTTATGTTTTTTACATACAGGGTCTCACTCTCTTGCCCAGGCTAGAGTGTAGTGCTGTAATCATAGCTTATTGCAGTCTCAAATTCCTGAGTAGTTGGGCCTGTAGACAGGTGCTACCATGTCCGGTTAATTTTTATTTAATTTCTATTTTATTTTGCTTTATTTTATTTTTGTAGAGACGAGGTCTTGCTATGTTGCCCAGGCTGGTTTCAAATTCCTGGCTTAAGCGATCCTTCTGCCTCAGCCTCCCAAAGTGCTGGGATTACAGGCATGAGCCACTGTGCCTGGCTGACGAATGTATTTCCAATGAAAGGATTTTACACGCTGGGCACTTGCCCAGGAGGGTGTTGGGGAAAGCAGGGTTTTCCCAGCTCTCCACACCTGAATGTGTAGCACTGCCTGTTCTGCTTACCCATAAAGCAGGACCTGAGTGTGCCCCATTGCTTGGGCCCCAGGAGAAAATTAGGCTAAGTCACAACGAAGTACAATAGACCAAAGGTGGCTTAAAAATATTCATTTGTTAAATATTCATCAATAATGAAATACATTTTAATAAAAACAAGACAATAATTTTGTTTATCAAAAAGGCAAAAACAAAAAAACACTTTAAGACAAAACTTAATTTGGCAAAGATGCCAAGGAAAGACATTCTATAATCATCCCCTGAAAGAGGGGAAAAAGTCCAACTTTCTGGAGGCAACTTAGCATTCTATATCCAAAGTTAACAAACATGACTGAAGAAACAAACTGCTGTGTGAGTGTATGCGCACAGGTGCATATGCACATACCATTGACACAGCGATTCAATTTCTGGGGATTTTGCGTGAGTCGAGGTCAGGGGTGCTACTAAATATTCTCCAGTGAGACCTCGTCTCTACAATATATGTATAAAAAATTAGCCAGGCATGGTAACGCGCACCTGTAGTTCCGGCTACTTGAAAACTGCGGAAGGATTGCCGGAGTCCAGCAGGTTGACTCTGGGGTGGCCTTGAGCATGCCACTGCACTCTAGCCTGGGTGACAGGGTGAGATTTTGACTCAAAAAAAAAAAATTATCTGAAGCATAGGACAAACCCTCACAACAAAGGAGAAGAATCCTGTCTAAAATGCCAACATTGCTGGGGCTGAGAAAATCTGCTCAGAGTAAGTGACCCCAGGGAAGCAGAGAGGGAGCACAATGACCTAGTCTTGGAAGTCACATGTTTCCCCCTGCCACGTTCTGTTCACTAAAGGGAAACCACTAAGCACAGCCTGAACGCAAGCAGAGGAGTATTCAGCTCCGCCTTTTGAAGGAAAGTATCACAGAATTTGTGAACCTATTTTAAAGTGAGACCAATTTGTCCTCTGGCCTCAAATTGCAAATTGTTTGCATTTCTTTCACGTGCAAAATACACTTGCCCCCTTTACAAAATCCTCCTCAACCCCCTTGGCAGCATCATATTGGAATCCAGAATGTTAGAATCTAAATCAGGTCCAGGTACAGATGAGGCCACTTAGGTAGAATTCCTTAAGGATAGTTATTCTAACACATTTCCTTTCATTCTGAAGACCTGGAAACTAGAGAAAAGTTTTCTCCCCCCACAAACCACTCAACATACAATGGTAGGAGAGCACTGTATGATCACCCCTGCTTAAAAATGGGGGTGGAAACCGGGCGCAGTGGCTCACGCCTGTCATCCCAGCACTTTGGGAGGCAGGGAGTGGGGTTGGGGGGAGGATTGCCTGAGCCCAGGTGTTGGAGACCAGCCTGGGCAACTTGGTGAGACCTCGTCTCAACAATAAATTTTTTAAAAAATTAGCCGGGCATGGTGGCACGCACCTGTAATCCCAGCACCTCGGGAGGCAGAGGTTAGAGGATTGCCTGGGCCCATGAGTTTGAGACCAGCCTGCATAACTTGGTGAGACATCTCTACAATAAATCAAAAACTTATCTGGGCATGGTGGCACATGCCGGTGGGTCCAGCTGAGGGGAAAGGGTCGCCTGAGCCCAGCAGTTCGAGGCTGCGGTGGCTGTGAGCGTGCCACTGTACTCCAGCCAGGGCGGCAGTGAGACTTTGACTCAAAAATAAACAAGCAAATAAATAAATTAATTAATTAATTGATTTTTAAAAAGGGAGGTGGAGAAGAATAGAGGCACACAGCAATTCTGAAAACCAACTGAGAAAATGCTGGAAATTCTTTGATTAGAACCTTGCCCAACTTCTGCCTGGGAAGAATTCTCTGTGACCTTCAGCTCTGCTTTGGTTCCAAGTCTTCTGTTCTATGGCGGAGGTACATCTGAGTAGCCAAGAAGTTTTTTCAGCCTGCTTTCTGCCCATAGAGTTAGAGAGATCCAGTTACCTCTTTTCATTTTATGCTGTCTGTGTCTCTTTAAGTCCAAGCTGGCAGTGCTTAAGCTAATACAATTCTTAGAAAAACTATACAGGTTTCCTGTTAATTGTATTGGATCCACACATTATTCAAAAGCCAAATCCATAAATCTCTTCAGGATAAGTCTTTCTCTATCTTGGGCTTCTGTTGAAACATCCTCAGAACAATATCCTCAGTTTCTTCTTAGAAGTGATAGTGTTTAAGTACCACATTTCCAAATTTTTTCGTGGACTTTTTGTCTAACTGAATAATGGTACTCTGAGGTACCACTTTTGCTCTATCTAAGGCCTTGCCAAAGGATTTTTTTGTTTGTTTTAGAGACAGGGTCTTGCTCTGTTGCCTAGACTGGATCATAGCTCACTGCAGCCTCAACCTCCTGGGCTCAAGTGATTTTCCTGTTTCTTCCTGCAGTAGCTGGGACTATACAGGTATGCACTACCACATCTGGCTAATTTTTTAAAAAGTTTTTTGTAGCTATGAGGTCTTACTCTGTTGCCCAGGCTTTAACAAAGAATTTAGCAATCATGTCCATGGATTTATCTTTATATCATGCTTTCCTGGAAGTGTCCTGGATTTGATCTTTGCTCCAAACTATTCCTTAATTTAAACATAATTTTCTATCTGAGAGACTAGAAATTTTCAAGACCATAAGATTCTGATTCCTTTTTATTGAACTGTCCTTTTAGCTTATCTGTATCTGGCTCGGAATCTTTCATGAGATCACAGTCAGGATGTCAGCAGGGATTACAGTCTCATCTGAAGGCTTAATGAAGCCTGGAGGATCCACTTCCTAGAAGGCTTATCCCATGGCTGTTTGCAGAAGGCTTCAGTTTCTTGCCAGTTTCTTTTCCATAGACAACTTGAGTGTCCTCACAATATGGCAGCTAGTCTCTCCTGGAGTGAATGACCCGAGTAAGAACAAGGAGGAAGCCACAATTTAGTTTGATCATGTGTGATGGAGTCTCAGAAATCATGCATAATCACCTTTCCCATATTTTATTCATTAGAAGCAAGTCATTAAGTATAGCTCACACTCAAGGGGAGGGGAATTAGACACCACATTTTGAAAGAAAGAGTATCAAGTAATTTATGAACATATTTTAAAGGACAGATCCCCGAATTGGGGACTCTGGGATTTTAAAAAAGAATCTCACGTCTTGCAGCTGTTTAACACAGAGAGAGAGGATGGTTGGGGAGAGGGAGAGGAGGAAGAGAATTGACTGTTTCTTTGCTGAATTAAGATGTCTTTTGAATTCATAGTTTTGCCAGATGTCTTATGTGAAGATGGAGCATTATTTGGGAAAGAGTGATATCCTGACTGCTGAGATTGAAACAGACAGGAAGATGT
>CAUYQG010288586.1:0-24518 GCA_963574415.1 Tarsius wallacei
TATTTTAAAGTAAAATTCAAGAACAGTTTGAGAAAATTTACTATATTTTATACATGAAAAATAAAGATACCTGCACACACATGTTTGTTGCAGCTCTATTCACAATAGCAAAAACATGGAACCAACCATGCTGCCCATTGATGCTGGACTGTATAAAAAAATGTGGTACTTTTGCACAATGGAATATTATACAGCCATAAAGAAGGACAAACATATGAACTTCGCAGCAACTTGGATGGATTTAGAGTTTATCATACTCAATGATCTATCACAAAAATAAAGAACAGAGTACCATATGTTCTCACTCATAAGCAGACCTTGAACAATTACCATTATACTGTAAGAAAGGGATTGGCAGTAGTGGGAAACTGCCAGGGGAGGGAGGTGGAATTGGCAGTTGAAGGAAATTGCCAGGAGAGGGAGGGGCACACCTCATCAACAAGGATACCTGCATAATGAACATCTATATACTTAACCCTGAATTCTACTCCACATCTTTAGAATAAAGAAAGAATATATGCTAAAATATATATAATATATTTCTTTACCTTATGAGATAATCATATAACTTTTCTCCTATATTAATGTGATATATCATCATATGACTAGACTCTCTGTTGTTCAGCCAACCTTGCATTCCAGGGATCAACCTAACTTAGCAATTGAAATATATTTTATGAAATTTATTGGATTTACTTAGCATATATATCTAATATATACATTATATGTATAATATATATTAAATTTTGAAAATGTACATTTGTACGTGAAGTGAGGTTATTACTTCCATTTTTTGTACTGCTCTTAATCAATTTTGTAATAAAAACTACACAAGCTTCAGGTGAAAGCATTGGTTATATAGCTAATAAGAATAGATGAGGACAAACCTGTAATAAAAAGCAAGCCTCTAATCTCAGTGTTTTAAATATAATACTTTATTTCTTTCTTATGCAAATAAATGAGGAATAAGAAATGTCACAGCTCTCAACATTTCTCTAACAAAGTTGTCCTCTATGTAGTGATGCAACAACCAGGCCTACCTTGATTTTGCAGCTCAAATGTAAGCTTCTCAGGAAATAATTTTATAACCACTTAGAAAAGTTTAGATTTCCCTCAGTTAATTTTTCTTCCTCTCTTCACACTACTTAGTGTTCATTTATGCTACCGTTAATTACCATGTTTGATAGTGTGATAATGCTTATCTCTCTTATAGATTATAATCTTCAAGAGTACAAAAAATATTTTCTTCTTAACACTTGTCAAAGTGGCTGGCCTAAAGTAAAACCTAAAAATTTGCTGAATGAATAAATAAATAAATACTTACTACTACTACTAAAATTTACTGTTAATCATTTTCAAAGATTTGAATAATAAAAAGATTCCTAAACCAGAAGTATAGAAATTATAAATTATCTTCCTAGTAATTTATAAATTATTACTGACTTAAAGGAGAACATCAGCCATTTTGTTTATTTATTTTTAGTTATTTTCTGAATTGTAAATTCCATCAGTTAACGGACCATTAATAACAAATAATTTTGGGGGCCAAATAATTGGCTAATTATTTCTTTTACAGTAACTATATTAACAAAAGAGCATGCTTGTGGACAAGTCTAGATAGATACATCAATGGAGACAAATGGGATCAAGAAAAACTCAGGTCTTCATCTCTTAGACCAAATTAGGCATCAAGATTTATTTAGTTTGATCAAGCCAAACTAAATTATTGAATAGGTTCGGATTTATAGAGCATGTAGAACTGTATTTGTCTCACAGTTGACATTGCAAAAATGAGTTTATTTCTTCTTCTTTTTTTTTCCTTTATGACTTTAAAAAATGTAATTAGAATGTCATTGAGTAGAACGGCGTCTCTCACACTTTGCAATAGATCTATAACTTTGCATTTACCTGTGCTTGTCTACTTTGCCTATTTAAGTGACTTGTATAGACTCTGATGGCATTTAAGTTTGCTATTCTTGTCTAAATGAGAAAATACTAAATGAGTGCTATAATCAGTTGGAAACTAAAATATTATATTATAAATTTTCCTAGAACATGCTTCAGAAAATGATTTGCAAATTGTGATATGGGATAAATGTACTTATTTTATACAGATGACTTACAAACCAATAAGAAAATACAAATCAACATATAGAAAACATAATAAATGTTTTTTGACATGTTCACATAGAAGAATAGGTTATGGCCATCAGAAATAATCATGTGAAAGGATATTTAACAATTTAGGAAAGCAAAAATGTATTATCATCTCAAAAAAGGTGGAAAACAATATGTCAGGTATAATCTGATTGAAGAGGAAGAACTAGAGAGATACGGAGCGGAAGGGAGAAGAAAACAGGAGAAGTAGCAGTTGTCAGAGTGAGGAAGAGTGAGAAGGTGAGAGAAGAATAGAGAATACAAAGTTGTTAGGAGTAAGAATTTCAGTCCCTCAGGGCCTTAGTAAAGTCTGAATTTACCTCTTACAAACATGCAACTTAGATTATGTTACCTGACCTCAGTTTGTGGTAGTCTATTTGTTTACAAAATGGAGGTTATAATGATAGTGTGTCAATTGCAAGGTTTTTGTTTTTGTGTTTGTTTTTTTTTTAGAGTTGGAGTCTTACTCTGTCACCCAGACTGGAGTGCAGTGGCCCCTCCCAGCCACTGCAGCCTGAACCTGCTGGGCTCCGGCGATCCTTCCGCCTCAGCCTTCCAAGTAGCTGGAACTACAGGTGCGCACTACCACACCTGGCTAATTTTTTTTGATTTATTGTAGAGATGAGGTCTCACCAAGTTGCCCAGGCAGGTCTTGAACCCGCGGGTTCAGGCAATCCACTCATCTCAGCCTCCCAAAACGCGGGATTACAGGCTGAGCCACCAAGCCCGGCTCTGCAAGGATGATTTAAAGCCTATGAGTGTTAGTATATGTAACTAATCCAATCACTTAGCCTTGTGCCCAGGGCACATTTTACATTAAAAATTATAAGCTATTGTTTCAAAGAAGGAGAAACTGGTAATATCCATGTCAAAGGGGGTAGAATTCTTGGGTTGTGGAATATGTTTAACAGTTTAGGATTTGAGTTCCTCCAGTTATATTCCCAGAAGGGGGATTGCTGGAGGCAGGAGTGGTACACTTGATTAATAAGTGTACCTGATCTCAAACCAGGAGAAGTGAGGACAAAAAAGAGACTCAAACTTTACCTGTATAATGACCACTTGTATACCTAAACCTGAATTGTAGCTCACATCTTTAAAATAAAAATATAATAGTAATAGTAATAATAATAATAATAATAATAAATCAAGACACTTAAGGATTTGAACACGTAGAAAAACTGCTTGAACTGAAATCCTGCTTCTGCCTCTCAAGAGCTTTCTGTCTCGGGACAAGTTATTTAACCTTTTTTCTGTCTTAGTTATCACATCTGTCAAGTGAGAAAACAATAACTACCTTAGAGAATTAACTGAACTAATGAATATTAAGTGAACATAGTGCTTGGTACATAGTAAGAGCTGCAAGAAAGTCTCTTTATACCTCGTCACTTTCTCTTTAGAGTAAAATAAGTTTTTTTGACACTACTATGTAGGGTATATGGATAGAAAGAGAGCATGTATATGTGTTAAGAATTATTATTGGGTTATGTAGTGAACCTTTCAAAGTTGAAAGGTTTAGCAAAATTCCATCATCATGTAAACATTTATATGCTCTTTGCATTCTTTTGTAAGTGCTTGACCTATAAAACAATTTTTCATTATTAAATTTTCTCACCTTCATAACTCAGATTTTTTTTGCAGTTTGGACTTTCCTTTTTCTTATACAAATATTTATTCATGTGCCCATTCTTCATTTCTTCAGAGAATCTTATGATTCAAAACTTGAAGGCCAATGGGTGAGTACTGAACACCTATAATTTTTTACATTTTAGTTAAAAGTCTACAATGATAAAGTAGACATTGAGACTCCCATTTTCTAAATAAGGTCCATGTGGCATCTGGAAATCATGTAGCTAGAACTGAGGGTAGTCTCTCTGTCCATGAATATATACACTTTACGTTGAAATCTTGCACTAACTTATGTATGATTTTTTATTCTAAGGTAAGTTCTTTTCTCTCTTTCTTTCCTTCTTTCTTTCTTTTTTTAATAAGATAGAGCCTTGCCCTGTTGTCTAGACTGGGTTCACTGCAGCCTTGGCCTACTGGGCTAAAGCAACCCTCCCATTTCAGCCTCCCAAGTAGCTAAGACTGCAGGCTTGCTCCACCATACCTGGCTAATTATTGTATTTTTTGTAGAGACGAATTCTCACTATGTTACCCAGGCCAGTCTTGAACTCCTAGCCTCCTGCCATTACCTCTCAAAGTGCTGAGATTACAGGCATGAGTCATAGCACCTGGCCCACTAAGGAAAGTTTCTATCAGTATCTGACATAATGCCTGGGTAAGCTATAGGGAACATTTATTATTTAATCTCACCTATTTTTGAGCCTGGTACTGTTCTAGAATCTGAAAATGCAATAGTGAACAGCATAAATAAGATCCTCTTCAAGAAACTTGCAAGTTAATAAGGAAAAAGCAGTCATACCAATAGAAAGATAAAGAATACATACAAGCTGAAAATTAAAAATAAAATGTGTGATACACACATATACTTATGTACTCACTTTTAAACTCATGAAGAATAAGATCCCATTTAAAAATAAAATATCATCTTTACCTATCAAATTGGACTAACAAATAATAACAGATTTTGTATAAGCAAAGAAATGGAAACAACTTAAAAATCCCAAAAGAGAGAAACGCTCAAATGAATTATGGTCCTCTCACACAATGAAAGATTATGCAGTCCTCTGCTCTGAGGGAACATGAGATTAAGTAGTCACAGGATTCTACCCTCTGGGCATATCAATAGTAGCATTATGAATTGGATATCATTTCAGCACATTTAAGACTGAAACAAGAAATAGATCTTCTCAGTTAGCCACCATGAGTCGCCTGATCCTATTTATAAGGCTCTTGAACATTAAATGGCTCTTTGAAAACAGTCTTTTTATACCTTAAGTGCAACTTGAATCAGAAACATATATATTTTGCAGCTATTTGAATCACAAAAAATGATTGAGTTTTTGTCAGTTTAAGAGGGATTATCAACTCTGCATATTATATCTTTGAAATGCCAATGGGTTATCTTCTTCAGTATTTTATTCGAAGAAGCGCACACTGTGTTGTCAGATACAACTTGGTTTGCATCTCAGTTTTGACCATGCATTGCCTTTGCAAATATCTACATTCAGTTTAGCCCATTTTACTTACCTGTAAAATAGAAATTACAATGAATATTTTTAAACCATTAGATGGTCTTAGATTGATAGAGCATGAAGAACTGTATTCGTCTCACAGTTGACATGGTAAAAATTGATTTATTCCTTTCTTTTTTTTTCTTTTATGGCTTCCACATACCTGATGCAAAGACTCAAAGATGCCTGACTTTGGTTGGGAAGTCAAATTTTCAAAAAGAAAGAGAGTAAGATGGAGCCCTGGGGGTTGTGTCTTTTGTAGTGGTAGAGAATGTTAGATATGCTTCAATTCCTAACAACCAGAGAGACCATGTGTTATCCCACATGGAGCTCAAACTAGTCTACAGAATATGCTGGGAATGAAGTTCCTGGTAACTACTGGAAATGCTATGCCAGGAAAAATAAGAGGAAACATACAATTTGGGACCCAGACTATCTGGGTGATCCAGGATCATAATAAAGTCAGCTGAGAAAGGAGAGCCTAATCAGTCATTCAAATAGTCTGATACTGAAGTCAAGGATTTCAGTTTTTCTCAAAGTAAGGTAGGGACCCAGGCCATTGGTGGCATATGACATAATTCTAGTTGAGTGCAATGTTAACTAATAATTAATAGTAAGTTTCTATGATGAGGAAAAAATAGTTTTATAAAATAATATGACATTTCATTTTATAATAAAGTAAAAATTTTTAAAGTACATTCATGTCTTAGTCTGTTTGGGCTGCTGTATTAAAATACAATGAACTAAGAAGCTTTTAAACATTGAAAGTTAATTTTCACAGTTCTGGAGGCTGGAAAGTTTAAGATAAAGGTACTTAAAGAGTTGTTGTCTGGTGAGGGCCTGCTTTCTGGTGCACAGACAACTGATTTATTGTGTCTTTATATGGTGGAAGAGGCAAGGAGGCTTTCTGGGGTCTCTTTTTTTCTTTGAGTGAGAGTCTAACTCTGTCACCCATGTTGGAGTGCCGTGGAGTGCTGTCACACTCATGGACACCGCAGACTCGACCTGCTGGGCTCAGGTGATCCTTCTGCCTCAGACTTCCAAGTAACTGGAACTACAGGCACATGCCACAATGCCCAGCTAATTTTTTTTTTTAACTTATTGTAGAGACAAGTTCTCCCCAAGTTGCTCAGACTGGTCTTGAACTCCCAGACTCAGGCAATCCTCTTGCCTTGGCCTCCCAAAGTGCTGGGATTACAACCTGAGCCTCTGGAGGCTCTTTTATAAAGGCACTAATCCCATTCATGAGGGCTCTGCTCTCATTATCTAATCATCTCCCAAAAAGTTCCATCTCCAAATATTATCACATTGATGATTAGATTCCAACAAATGACCTTTGAGGGGAACACAAATATTCAAACCGTAGCCATTAATTTAGGAAAAGTGCAAACATAAATAACAGTACAGGTGAAACGCAGATGTGACCAAAACAGTAAAGGTGGTATACCTGAACCTCTGAAATTTGGGAACCACTTCCCTAGAGTCAAAGTCAAAATGGAAGGCTTAATATGTAAAGCAGTAGAATATCCCTAAACCAGCATTTAGTTGGAGCTGCTAGACATTTATTGCTCTGAAAACTACTTAAGTGTTTCTGACCTAGCACCCAGCATAGTGTCATGAACACAATATATATTTGATGAATGTTAGTTTCTTTCTCAGTCGCTTGACACTTGCCTTGTTCCTTGGCATTTTAAATGCCCTCCATCAGTGATTAGACCATCTCATCATGTCTGTCAAAAGGGCGAAGACCACAGAGGCTGAATCCCATGTCTTCTCCTGGTCCTGACTGCCAAGGCCTTGACAATTCAGAGAAATGACAAGCTTCATTAGAAACTTTCCCAAATTGCACACTTTTCTAAACTTTTGGTAGGACAGACAATTCTTTACATCAATCTTAGACTGTTTCACTGCAAAATCTTAAAGAAAATCAGTGATACTAGGACCTTTCAATTTGAAGAATAAGAAAGTCAAACTGGCCTGAATATCTTCCATTTTAGTTGAGAGCACCATTAAGTCACAACTGGCAAAATTACGACTGAGAAAGACACTGTTATAAGTTGGAGACCCAATTGTGAAAAGCAAATGCTAGATGCAGAGTGGAAAGAAACCATCTAGAAAGAAACCATCCCAAATATAATTGAACATGCGAGCATATCCAAAACCTAAGAAATCAGCATGACTAATGACAAGAAAGGAACGTTTTTAAAATGCTGGACATTGTTAAAGGAGGGAGTGAGGGAGAAAGGATAGGGACACACACTGGGTACCATGTCCACTACCAGCGGGGAGAGAGGGCTCTCTAGAAGCCCAAATCTCACCCGCATGCAATTTACTTAAGTAGTAATTCCTCACATGTACCTCGTTACTCTAAAATAAAAACAAAATAAAATGCTATGGCCACTTGTCAGTTCAAGTGCAGTATAGCAAGGCCTCATGAAAAACATCACCCAAAACATAAAATTTAGCAAATGAAACCAGATCATTCAAGTCTTTATTAACCTGAAGTCAAAGATGTAGTATGCAGAGACAAAATATAATATGTTTTACAAATGCCTTTAGTGTAACGGCAACAACAAAATATCATTATTGTAGAATAAATTAAAATTAAAAAGAAAGTTGCCATTCATTAAGCGACATATGAGCCAAGCATTTTACTTATTCAATATCTATGGAGCATCTAATACATTGTTATAAGGTAGGGGATATCAAAGTGAAGACAACATCTTTTTCCTCAGGTAGCTTAGATTTCAGTGAGAAAGATGACAAGTAAAATAATCAGTATGCAATATAATTTATATGAAGGTAAAATAAAGCAGGGTAAGGATTAAGGAATGACTAGAAGACAGGCCATTATATACAGAGTGATTAGGGAAGATTACGTGAAGAAGTGTGTTTGAATTTACTATTTAAGAAAATCACAGAGTAGGCTGAGTGATAATGCAAGGACAGTTCCAAGCTATGAAAAGAGTATAGACCTTAAAACACAAATAAACTTGATCTTGCCAAGGAAAAGCAAAAATGCCAACATTGTTGGAGTCAATTGAGTGAAAGGAAGAATGATAAGTTAGAATGCTCAGGCAGGGACTAGATCATGTAAAAAGCTATAGATCTCAGCAGAAATTTTTGATCATCTCATCTTCACAATAATCTGGTGAGTGGTGCTTTCTGAGCCTAGGTTCAAAAATACAAAAAGCTAGTCTCAAAGTTATTAATTGCCTTTGTACATATAATTTTGAATGAAACAGAAATATAGAAATATTGATAGGAATATTACAACTTAGACTTTAAGGTTGTACATCCAGTCCTCATTTCACTGAGTTATTCACACTGAGCGGTGTGAATACAGACTATTTATCCTCTTTTACAACTTTAAGATGAGAATTTATGCAACTCGATTTTATTCAACATATAATCATCATTTAATTATTAAGACTAGATATGTATCCAGAAGATTGCTTCTAAGAGTATGATACGCTTTTAAGAGAGCTCTTGCATCTGAGAAATGTGTAATCTTTGTGGAGAAAATATTTCAATAATGACAGGAACCATTTCTGGAATCAAGGGAATCAAGGAAACAATAGAGTTGAGAGAGACATTGACAGGGGTGATAGGGCCTGGGGAAGGGTTTGGTTCAAGGAGCTGATGTGAGTAAGACTTAAAATAGAAAATGTTGTAATCCCAATACAAATATCAACTTATTTTGCCAGCAATGAACATTTATTTTTTAAAAAATAACTTCCAAATGGAAAAATAAACAAGTAAACAATGTGGAGTAAAAACTTCAAAAAGGAAAAGAACATGGGTCAGGTAACTCTACCAGACACTAAAAGTTTACTCAACACATTGTGGTATTGGTACATGAGTGGATAGATAATGGAAATGGAGCAAAATACAAAGTTCAGAAGTATACACAACTTTCAGATGAAAATATGGTGTGTGATAAAGAAGATACCCAAAATCAGTGGGTATATTTGCTTCCTAGGGATGCCATAAAAATGTACCACAAACAGCATGACTTAGAACAAGAAAAACTTATTGTTTTATGATTTTGGAGGCCAAAAGTTTGAAATCAAGATGTTGGCAGGGTCACGCTTCCCCTGAAGATACTCAGGAAGAATCTGTTGTGGTCCTCTCTCTAAGCTCGTGGTAGCCTCTGGCAATCCTTAATCTTGAGATGGCCATCATTTTCTTGTGCTTCTTCATGTAGTTTTTCTTCCTTAGATGTGTCTAAATGTTCCCTATTTTATTAGGATATCAGTCATACTGAATTAGGAGCCACTTTAATGACTTCATTTTAGCTTAGTTGCTTCTTAAAAACTCTAATCCAAAAAAGTTTGCATTCTGAGGTACTGGGGTAAAGACTTCAGCATCTTTTAACCTGTAACAATGAGGGAAAAGGTGTTGGAAAAAATAGATAACCGTTAAAAAAAATCAAATCACATCCACACTTCACTTTTTATACTAAGATACAACATAAATGAATCAGAGATTTAAACATAAAAACTAAAATTTTAAAGGTCTAGTAAAACATATTAGTAAATATATTTAATAACTGAAAGCAAGAAACACTTGTAACTTTAAGTTAAAATTCAAAGGCAACATTGACTCATTTAATTATAAAAATGTCATTTTTACCCTTTTCCCTGGCAATACATTTCACACTAAAATCAAAGTCAAAATAAAAAGAACAAACTACAAAATATATTTTCAGAATCTACCATAAAGGAGGAATATTTTTAAAAAATAAGATAATAAAACTTGAAAACAAAAGATCACAAAGAATAAAAATATGCAAAATACAGGACGTGCATCTTAAACATATGGAAAGAGAAGATCAACTTCACTTATAATAATATAATTAAACATAAACATTTCATTGAAGACCATTTCCTCCTTATCTGACTGGCCAAACTGAAAAGTTTGACAATATACTTTGTTGGCAGTACTATGGGTTAAGGCATATTCCTATATTTCTGTGGGAATGTGATGATTCTACCTCTGTGGAAGTAATTTGGCAATAATTAGGACATGGGTTTACCCTTTAACTTAGACAATTCACTTCCAAAGTGTAATTCAAAAATATAAAATTGTGAATGTATAATGTTATTCACCGAGATATTATTGATATGTCAAATGTCTATTAACGGGGGGCTGCTTGCATAGACTATAGCACACAATGAAACACTATGCAGCTAGAAAAAAGAATGGCAAGCATCTCTATGCACTGATGTATAGTAGCTTTCAAGATGTTTGTATAGTGAAATAAATACAGTCTAGAACATGATATATATTGTGATTCTCTTGTGCAATAAATGGGAAGAAATATGCATTTGCTTTTTTTTTGTACAAAGAGGAATATAGTAAAGATAAATCAAGAACAAGCAAAATGGTTTCTTAGGGAAGATTTAAAAAAGGAAATCGAATTTTCACAAGAGAAGTCAGACTTTTCTGAATATAGTCTCTATTTCTTTATAGCTATATTTATATACTCAAAATGAAATGAAACTTAAACAGCAATAGCTAAGAATTGTAAACAAACTAGAGTGAATGTACCTAACTGCGTATCAATCTCTAATCATAGAGATTTTAATTAAAGTGGTTTTAAAACACAGTACAGTATTTTGACTATATGTTATCTGTAGCCAGTATTTAAAAGATAATAAAAATGGAAAGGACGTCTTAAAATACATTTTGCAATCTAATTGTTTATAGCAGTGTTGATACTGCTATTCTGAAATTAGTTTATGTATGTTGCAGGATAATTATATTATACTATAATACTACACATCAAGCTTTTCAGAGTAAGAGAAAAGAAATACAAGGACATTATTAAGGAAGTTTAAAGAAATTCCTAAAATAGAAAATCTGAATTGGAAGCATCAGTAAGTAAAAATATTTGCTCTTTAAAAATATATGTTTTATAGCCCAGAAGCTATGAGCTTACAACTATTTAGTTTGATCCCTGAGTATTGTTCCTCAAAGGAATCCGAACTCCTTGAAAGATAAGACCAGGACATCATTTTTGTGCCCCAAACAAAGAAGCTAACAAAAGCTAATGAGTCATATCAAAATAACCTAAGGACCAAACTAAAGAAATAACTTCACTTTGCAAATCAAAAAGAAAAATATATAGAAACATATGAAAAACTCATTTCTTTAAAAATGAGTATAAATTGAACTAGAAAGAGATAGTAAAATAAATTAATGAAAACACATGTATAGCCTATATCACAACAAATGCCGTAAAGAAATTAGGAAACTAATTTCTTTCTCTGAATATTGCCAATTAAAAGAAAAGAGTTTAGTATAAATCTTGCCTTTTCTGTAGAACTTGTACTGCAAGATGACCAAGAAGTCATAGATGAGGTGAGGAAATTATTCTTTAAGTAGGAATTCGAGTTATTAAATGGGAGAATTATGACTAAATTTGAATATCACCAGTTTGCAAAGCCAAGTGGCATAATTGCATCAAACAATAATTATCAATAGATAAAACCACTAGATGAAATTTTAATGGAGAATGTATCATAATGATAAAATTGCTGCCACATGAACCCACCGATCAAAGTTAGCATCACTGAAAGTAGGGAAAATCAGATATTGTAAGTCTCTTGGTGTAATTCAATATGAAACGCAGCACCTCAACCATGAAGTACTCCTGTCAAAAAGTTGAATCTGAATCTAACCAAGAGCTAACTTCCATGTATGGCTACCTAGAAAATAAAAGGAACGAGTTAAATTACAAAAAAAGAAATAAACAAACAAATGTGTCATGTGTTGTACTGTGCATGACAGCTGATCAGTTTCTGCATCAAGTCAATGGTGTGAAAATTAAAGTGGGAAGAATGTGTGCTTAATTTTAAAAATTAAGAGTTGTAGCAAACAAATGTAATGGTACTTTGATTGTCTCATATTTCAGACAAACCAATTGTAAAATTATATTTTTAGGCAAAGAAATTTGACTAGGTATTGCTAGATGATTTTAATAAATTATTTTTAATTTTGGTGGATGCTATGAGGCCTATTATCAAGTATTTTTTAAAAAATACATAAGAAAAAATCTTGAAAGAAAAGGGGTAGATAAAGCAAATTTTAGGCGAAACTGGACTAATTTTCAAATCTTGATAGTTGGTAACCAGGGGATCATTGTATTTTTCTTTCTCCTTATAAATATGTTAGAAATGTTTTATTAACTTTAACACAAATACAAAGACGAAACAAAGTCTTTGCTTCTAAACTTTGTATTCTTTTTCCCCCAAACTCCTATAGAGTGGCCACTTGCTTACACTATTGCTTTGTTATAGACACTAGAACTGTGAACTATTATTTAAATATGTGTATATATATATTTCTTCACTTTTGCTACATATACATATGGGGGCAACAAAACCCCAGAATTTTTTTATTAGAGGGCAGGCCCCTTTTAGTACAGACTTCACGCACTACGTAAGTGGTTCTAGGAACCCATCAGCTTCAGTGTATCAGCCAGTGTTGTGAGAGGCTGCATTTGGTTTCAGTGAATTTGGGGAATAAGATTTTTTCAAGGTGTTTGCTGTTTCATGATGGGTGATTTACACAAACAACTTGCCCCCAGTGTGCTGAGTTTTCAGCAGTTCTTGATCAAAAACGGCATGACCCCATGCTCCGCCCTCCTTATTCACTTGATCTCACCTCAACTGACATTTTTTTGTTGTCGTTTCCCCAAATGAATAATTTTCTCAAAGGGAAATGTTTTACAGATGTGGAAGAGGTAAAACAAAAATGCCAGAAGCACTAAAAGGCATCAAAATTGATAAGTTCAAAAACGGTTTTGAGCAGTGGAAAGAACATCTCAATCGGTGTATTGCATCAAATACGGAGTACTTTGGAGGTGGCTGAAGTTTAAACATGTAAGAATAAATACACTTTTTAATAAATAAATTCCAGGATTTGGGGTCCCCCTCATGTGTGTGTATGTTTTTCAGACCACATTTCTAGAAAATCTTACCCTCTGAAAAACCACAAGACCATATATCAAAGGTGTTTATATACCTGATTCTCTTTTTTTTTATTATAAAGATGTGGGGTACAATTCAGGGTTAGGTATACCAACTTTGATTATGGAGGTACCCTTGTTAGTGAGGGTATGCCCCTCCCTCCCCTAGCACTTTCCCTCAACTGCCAATCCCACTCCCCCTCCCTTAGCAGTTTCCCACTACTGTCAATCCCTTTCTTATAGTATTATAATTGTTCAAGGTCCACTTATGAGTGAGAACATATGGTACTTTGCTCTTTGTTTCTGCAATACATCACTGAATATGATTGACTCCAAATCCATCCAAGCTGCTGTGAAGTCCATATGTTTGTGTTTGTCCTTCTTTATAGCTGCATAATATTCCATTGTGCATACATACCACATTTTTTAAATCCAGTCCAGCTTTGATGGGTAACACTTCTTTTGAGAAGTGTCTGTTCATGTCTTTTGCCCACTTTTTAATGGGGCTGTTTGTTTTTTTCCTTGTGGTGCATTTGAGTTCCTTGTAGATCCTAGGTGTTAGGCCTTTGTCAGATATACAGTTGACAAATATTTTTTCCTATTCTATGGGCTTATACTTGATTATTTTTAATAATGAATCACTGAAATACAGCTAATAGTCAACAAAAATCGTGATCAAAATACACAATACACAATAAAGAGTAAACTTTTATGTATGCAAATTAAAAAAAAAACTAGGAGACCAAACAATCCTAGGATGAAATGAATGAAGAATGAGACAAGACAATCTAATCATATTACAAATGTATGAAACAATTTTACTGAAGGAGTTTGGGAAGGGGTGCTGATCTAAGTAACTTTGGAAATAAGTGGAATCTATAAGTCAAAAGGCAAAATAAATTATGCATAAGCACTGTATTCTAGTTGATGGGGTTGTTTCCCATAGGGATATGAGTTAACAGCTCTGATACTGGTTTATTTATACTGTGATTGAACAATTAAATAAATGTATGACAGATGGTGGGAACCAGTTTTCTCACCGTAGGAATGGAGGTTATAGATAAGCAAGTGGAATAGTCTAGAATGATCTGTATTGTAAGGAATTAGAGTCATAGACATTAGTATGAATTTATACCTAGCTTAATATAGATACAGATGGTTACACACATAAATATTTATAGATATTTGTATATACATAGGTTAGTATGTTCAAACACATATTTCCTTCATCTGTCACTTGCATACACCTGAAAACAATGATATACCAGCAGCAAAGAGTGCATCCAGGACCCAGAACTTGGTTTCTAATACCATCCTCTAATATATGGACCAGGGATTCTTGAATAAATATTTGATTCTAAATCAGGGGCTGAAAAGTTCCCAGAAAACATATGGTAGTGCCAGAAACTAAACACACACACACACACACACACACACACACACACACACACACACACTGATAAATGACAAGGATGTGAGAGAGACCCAGAGGCCAACTGAAAGAGCTCCCAGTAGATAAAGATGAAAAAAAGTGAGCAACAAAATAAAGTAGTATTGGGTTATAACTCAAAGTTTATAATAAACATCTACAAGTTCAAGATGACACCAATAAATGAGAGAGAAGAGACAAATCTTTCTTTCAGAAGGATTCTAAACAATTTATGGAGTTTCTCCATCCTTGTGAGGTGGAAGCATAACTCCCCATCTGTAAGTGTGGGTTGTTTATAGTGACTTAAGTGCAGGCAATATGGAAAGGGAAAGAGAAGAGTAACTGACAAACACTATCTTAGCCAGGTGATCAAGTTCAACAGAAACAATGATGTCTCGTTGACAGCACATACCCTTTATATGATGTAATGAAAATTGCTCTGCTCTTGAAGTCTTCACCAAAACCCCATACACTTAGTGTAATCATGAAAACAAAACAAAACAAAACAAAGCAAAACCATGAGAACTGAGGTACATTCTACTAAATACCTGACTAGTACTCTTCAAACTATCAAGGTTGGCAGGGCTCAGTGGCTCAGCCTGTAATCCCAGCACTTTGGGAGGCTGAGGCGAGTGGATTGCCTGAGCCCATGGGTTCGAGACCCACGCGGGCAACTTGGCGAGACCTCATCTCTACAATAAATCAAAAATTAGCTGGGCATGGTGGCACGCACCTGTAGTTCTGGCTACTTTGAAGGCTGATGCGGAAGGATTGTGGGAGTCCAGCAGGTTGAGGCTGCGGTGGCTGTGAGTGTGCCACTGCACTCCAGTCTGGGCGACAGAGTAAGACTCCAACTCAAAAAAAACCCCAAAAAACAAAAAAAAGCAAAGAAAACTATCAAGGTCATCAGACATAAGGAAAACCAAGGAAGTGTCACAACCAGAAAGAGCCTATAGAGACATTACTGCAAAAGGCAATATGGTATCTTTGATGAGATCTTGGAAAAGGAAAACAATACTAGGTTAAAACTGAGGAAATCTGAAAAAAGTATTGACCTTATCTAATAATAATGTATCATTATTTGTTCATTAACTATAGTAAATACACCTTACTTGTATAAGGTGTTAATAATATGCAAACTCTTTGTCCCAATTTTTCTGTAAACCTAAAAGTGTGCTAAAATAAAAAGTATATTTAAATAGAGCATAGTTTCATAGGTATATATTATTTTGGAGCTAGAAAATAATCTATTCTTAATATAACTCTATCCTCTTATTTTGCATTTGGAAAAACGGATACCCAAATAGAGAAATTGACATATATAAGATCACATAGTATAAAAACTTGTTCAGAATCATGACCATTTCACATTATCTTGAGTGGTAACACAAGCACAAAGCAGCTTGAATCCATATAGTTTCTTTTGAATGTGTTCAACATTTCTACTCCAGTAATTTTATCCAAAAAAATTCATAAAATTACTCAATTTCTACAAAGAATTGTCAAAAACTGATGAGTCTATCAAGAACATTTAGCAGATAGAATTAATAAGTGTATCTAATGTATGTTACCAAAGGAAAGCCAAAAGGCCTCATTCACATGGTGCAATGCTTGAGTTTAATTCTTGCAGTTTTCCATCTGGCCTACAGCCTCAAAACACAAAGTTTTCAGGCCTTCAGAACAAAGCAGACTTAGGGAGATTAATTTGACTAATCAATTTTAGAAGAAACTAAAGTTGATTTAAGAAGTCGTTTTGTTGATTTATATGTAGTGAGACATGTAAGTATCTCATAAAGCAAAACTCTGGTATTAACATAAGCAACCCTCTCTTACTCTGTAGCAAGATAAACACGAAAAGCCACCCTAGAACTATTTTGTGCCTGGTTAAAACCAGAGCGAGGAAGTGTAAATTAACTGTTTTGAATAGTGAATAGAATTAAACTCAGACTCCCACTTTAGTCCATCGTGCCACAGGAAACTACTTCCTTAGGCAATACTACCAATACATTGCAGCTCTGCCTTCTTGGTTCATCTCTTCCAAGGTTGTTAAACTGACTGCACATTCAAACCACCTGGGAAACTTTGACAAGACAGGGAAACTGAAGCCCCACCCCAGATCAATTGACCTAGCATCTCTTAGGGCAGGATTCAAGGTTTGCCATACAAGTATGTGTGAATAACTCCTCAAATTTCTCTAACATGAAGTCACAGTTGAAAATCACCAATCTATATCCTATATTCCCTCTGCCCTTCCCCTCACACCACTTCTGAAAGCCTATTTTGTTCAGAAACTTTTATTTCAAAAATTTATAACTAGAGTGACAATGCAAACTTCATCTTTTAACAGACAACTGCTACCAGTATAACAGCACACATGCTGTTTGCTGATGAATTTTCATGTTCGATTCGAATAAAGCAAATCTTTATTTATATACACTTTTAAATCACCCTGCATAAGAAAAGGAATTATATTTCTGTCAGACATTTTGTAAAATCAGAATATAACTCCTTCCAGCTTCTTCTGGGTGTACTGTAAGGGTCACCATCACTGGGGAAATATGACAGAGAGGCAGCAAGAAGGGAGCTCAGAATTTATTTATTTGTAAATTATTGCATTATTATTTTGTGAAGTGTTGTTATTCCTGGTTTTCTATGGCTCTAAATGTTTCATTTCTTATGCTGTTCCTTCCCTCTAATTTTCAGGGCTAGAAGTAGGATCTGAAAGTGACAAGACACATTGGCTATGACTCATTCATGCACTTGTACATATATATTAACTTCTCCTCTTCCTCCTTGCATTACTTATGGTGTGTAAAAAATTTATCAGATCTTCACCTCAGCAAACAGAGAACAAGGACACAGGCTAGGATGAAAACATGGTCCAGACAATTTTCGTTGTTGTTCTAGTTACCAATGTTTTCTGTTTCAACATAAGAATAGATAAGTACAATGCTTTAAAATTAAGTTTTTGCTTTTGTAAATAGTTATAAAGTATTACATCATTAAATATGTAAGTTTAGTAAGAGAAATAGAAATTTACAACTATTAGTAGTACAAAGCACAGAAGAAGAATCTAAGATTTTACATAAAAACATTAAAAGGCAGCAGTTTAGTACAAATAATTTAACAGTGGTCCAATAGTGTTAGGGCCAAGAACTAGTTAGCCTCTTTAAGTGGTTCTGTATGTTTTATTCACTTCTTGTGAACTATATTCTTAGTACCCAATGAACAGCTATATTTTCCCCCTGTGTCTAAATATTAGGGGCACCTCAGTCACCATTTACACTTAAGTGTATATTCACTTTCACCTTCCATTTCTTCCTTTTCACTCCTTTGCTAAGGAGACAAGACATGTCTGAACTGCTTTTGTACATTTGGCTTCATCAAACACATCTGCCATCCTTCAAAATGTGACTATTCTAAATACATCTGCCTGAATAAAACGCATGCAGCATTTTCTACAAACACAAATTTTCATGAAGCCCAATTTTTAAAAACTTTCAGAAATAAGATAATGTGTTTTTACTCCACCTTTGTCTTGCTTTCAGTGTCCTCTTGTGAGTTAATATTAAATAGTGACCTGGAAAGTATGATTCTCCCTTTTCCAAAAGTCTTTGGGAATAATTTTTATTCCAGAGCTGACATAAGGATTTAGCTCTGAAGTTCCTTAGCTATATTTCAGAACTAGAAAAATAAAAATAAAAAAGCAAAGGAAGTAAGCATAAAATATTATTATTCCTGGCTTTCTTTGTGTAGAATAATCTTCCATAAGCTAGGAAAACATCAAAGTAAAACATACAAGATAATCGTTAATTGCCTGTAAATGCTACCTGTTTTAAAGATAAAGGAAAAGGGCAAATTGAGGCCTGGCATGTTCCAGTCAACAATCATTAAGGGACCTCTTGCAATGCCTACCCAATGCTTATCCTAATCCCAGTCACATCTGGCACCATTTATGTTTCTCATGTATTTCACTCTAGTGGACAATTCAGAGCAAGCAACCTGTGGATACATAGGTATGTTACTGTGAATTCATAATGTGTGACTGCGTGCATTTGTCTTTATCTGATTTTTCTTTTCTTCCACTTCCTTCACACATATACCTCCACCATTGTCCCTTTACCATTGGGTTGACTTATTTTAAAGTAATAGCAAGACTCTACATGAAAATATGGCTAAAGTAATTGAAGAAATATCAATGCTGTTGGTGCTTAAAAATGAAAAACAGAATTACAAAATAATAATAATAAACTGCTTTAACCAAGCCCTCAAAGTCAGTCTCAAGAAGCTAGATACTCTCCAGGCTACATCCATAGTGTTTCCAGTAAAGTTGTCCATTGGAGCAGCTGGTAGCAATTGATTCACACAACACACTGCCTCTTTACCTCTGTCTCTCCCAAATCTCTAAGTTTTGATGCTTTATAAGAGCTAAGTGTGTCTCAAATATTAGTGCACTTCTACCTGCTGCCATTCAGTTCAATAAAAGTTTATTTGAGTTGAGCACTTTCTATATATATCGGGCACACTTCATGGCACTGGGAGTACAAAAGGAAATAGACACAGGCTCTGCCCGAAAGGTGTTTATTTACCAAGAGGGAAAAGTAATCATATAAATTATGTGAATTCAATATGATAAGAACTAGTGAAAGACGTATGCATAAAATGTTGTAGTAACACAAGTGGAGTTCTTGGTTATACCTAAAAATTTAAAAGAACAAGAGATGACACACAGATGAGATGAAATTTAGGTGGATAAATGTGAGGAGGCTTTTATAGCTGGAGTAAAATGGGTAAAGCAGGAGACTGAATGGTACATGTGGTTAACTCCAAGACATTGATCAGTATAAGCACATCAACTCTGCAAGGGCAGGGATTAAAGCTAAAGAAGTAGGTTGAAGATGGTCGTGGGAGACAAAGGAATTTGGATTCATTGTGTAGACAATAAGGAGTCATTTAAAGCTTGTCGATTTCTCAGTATTCTGACTTAAGTGTCTAAAAAAAGATAGATGTCATTGAGTAAGAGAATCTAGGAAGAGAGCAGACTGAGGAGTGAGGATAAAGTGTTAAGTGAGTATGGGGTGGTAAATCAATGTGCTGACTTGAGGAAGGAGGAGAAATATTCAACTGGATTTTCTCAGCAGATTGGCAGCTATATGTGTTTTAACATATGAATTAAGGGAATTCAGAATGAATGTAGGGATTTAGGAGTCAACAGCATATAGATGGCTATAACATTATAAAAGTAGAGTTGAGCAATGAAACTATGTAGAAAAATGGTAGTGAGACAGGAGCAGAACTTTGGAGAGCACTATCCTTTAAAGGATAAGATTAGGACGGTACTTTCTTTTCATAAATGCCCACTGGAATCACCGGTGCCGCCTTTTCAAAATACATATGCTTGGATCCCTCTTATAGCCTATGAAATCCCAAACAAGACATTATATGCCGAGAACTTGAACATGTGTATTTTGAAAAAGTTCCACATCGATTCTTATTCATGCTCCTAGTTAAACACTGAAGTAAAGAGTTTCAAAAGGTATAGGTAGAAATGTCCCTGAGAAAGCCTATAAAATAGATACCAAAAGGATTCATTATACTGGCAATATGAAGGTCACATGACTTCTACTAGGATCAATCAGTAGAAGGAAAAGAAGAGAAAGTGGATTACACTCAAATGCTATATTAGTTACCTATTGTTTAATAACAAATTGCCACCAAGTTAGCAGCTTAAAAGAACACACATTTGTTATCTTATAGTTTCAGAGGGAGTTTGGGAACAGCTTGGATGGGTCTTCTGCTTAGGGTCTCACAAGACTACAATCAAGGTGTCAAGTGGGCTGAATTCTCATCTGGAGGCTTGAATGGGAGATGATTCTTTTCCAAGCACATTCAACTTGTTCTCAGACTTTGTCTCTTTGAGCTTCTTGCTGGATGTGGGCTGGAGGCTACCCTCAACTCAAGAGGTTGCCCACAATTTCTTGCAATGAAGACTTCCTCAACATGGCCACTTACTTCATCATGCCAGCAAAAGGAGTCTGAAGATGAGTATGCTAGCCAGACAGAATATTATACAATATAACACAGTCACAAAAGTGGCATCCCCTTACCATTACCATATTCTACCAGGTAGAAGAAAGTCATAGAATCTGCAATCAACCTGGACACCAGAAGACAGAGATCATAGGGGGAGTTTAAGAATCTGTCTGCTGCAGATTTGTGTTAAACATCTGTCTTCTGTACTATATTTGGTGTCAGGTTAGAGATGGGAGAAGGATAAAAAAGAGAAACAGAAAAGTAAGCAAAGTATGTGAATGTACCTTCAAGAAGCCCATAGAAAATTGGCTGCAATATTGCTACTCTCCTCTCCCCTTCTCTCCCCTTTCCTCCTTTTCTCTCTCCCCTCTCCTCCTCTCCTCTTTCTTCCCTTCCCCTCCCCTCCCTTTCCCTCTACATTCTTCACCTTCCCTCTGCTCCTCTGCTCCTCTGCTCCCCTCTGCTCCATTCCACTCTCCTTCTCTCTCTCTCAAACAGACAGACAGACAGACACATAGACACACAGGCACACAAAACACACACACACATTTTCTGAGTTCTTTCAGAAGAGAAAGAACTCTTCTGAAATCTCACACTCTGGAATCAATAAATCTAGTTCAATCATCAACTCAGCAATTTATTAGCTGGGTCTTTTGCTTAATTTCTTGGGAGCAGGAAGGCAAATAACATTTACCTCAGGGGGTTATTTTGCAATTTCAACAAGATAATATGAATAACCCCCTAAGCATAATGGCTTGCATATAAGAAGCATACACTGAGTGATATCAGTGGTAATGATAATATTGACAATGATGATAATGATGATGATTTGATAGGAGATATAATAATGGTAACTTAAATGCATGGATTTTGCATTAATGATATTAATTTGCCATTAAATTAACCATTTGAGTAAAAAGAGAAGCATATTAAATACCTGGCACATGATGTTCTAACCCTTACGCTAACCCTGATTAGAGGGAAATTTCCTGGACAAATGACGACTGACAAAATCAATAAGTACCTCACAGTGTGAGGTACTTACATGTTGCCCAATGAAAGGAGTCAAATAAGGTTCAGAGTAGATTCAGCCAAAATGTGTTAACTTTTGGTTCTTGTTTATGTTTTAAAGGAACATCAATCGATAGATTTGTCAGGAACACAACTCATGGAAGGGAGTCCCAAAGGCATTGAAGGGTGGTTCCTGGAATACCCTTTTTCTACACGTTTGATCTAACTATCTGGGGCACTGGGGAACTCTGAATTCACGCAAATGATAGAGATCACGCTTGTGACATGATCAATTTCAGGGCAGTGCCAAGAAGGCAAGTCTGATTTGGAGACGTGGAGAAGAAAGATTACTGGTGTGATCACAAGAGTGAGAGAAACTAGGAGAGACTCATGTAGAAAGATTAAATGAGCCTTTAAAATGATGTTTTTGAAAGCTTTAATGGAGTGAAACAAAGCCTACAGTACAAGTGAAAAAAATACAGTATTCAAAATTGTATATACAGTAAACAATTTGAAAAATATGAAATTTATCATATATCTAGCATTAACTCTCCCATATACACACTCAAGATTAGAAAAAAAGGTGTGTGATTTTAATGGTTAATAATATTTGAATACTAGTACTAAAGAGAAGTATTTGTTCTTTACTATTTTTCAAAAATTTCACAATGTATATGAATTAACTATACAGTTGACAGAAAGTAAACAAGCAAACAAAACAAACAACTCTGTTTCCCTGGTTTACAGCCACCTACTTTGCCTAGCTTACTCCTATGTGCTTATTTGGTTCTTAATTAATCCAGGAAGACATCCTGATCCCAGAAATGTAAGTTATTCGTGCTGCTCTTATTCCTATAGGACCTGCATTTACCTTCATCACTTTTTGTTTTTGAGTCAGAGTATCACTTCTGTCGCCCAGGTTGGAGCGCAGTGGCATACTCGGTCACCATAGCCTCAACCTGCTGGACTCAGGCTGTCCTTCCTCCTCAGCCTTCCAAGTAGCTGGAACTACAGGCATGCACTACCACACCTGGCTTATTTTTCGATTTATTGTAGAGACAAGGTCTCACCAAGTTGCCCAGCTGGTCTTGAACCCCTGAGGCTCAGGCAATCCTCTTGCCTTGGCCTCAAAAGTGCTGGAATTACAGGCTTGAGTCACTGTGCCTAGCCACCTTCATCACTTTTCATATGCACTGTAATTAATTCTCTGTTTCTCTTCTAGACTGCAAGCTCTCAGGACAGGGATCATGTGTGACCTCACCACTGTTGTGGACTTCATCCATTGCTTATAACATCTGGCACATAGCAAGGTTAGGAAAAAAAAGGAATTAATGCAAAATCGTAACCACAAAAGAAGGCATGAAGGAGGTGTCACTTTAGTGGTGGGTAGAAATTGGCGTGGGAGATGATTAAGTTAAAATATTCAGAAGGGGTATCTCTAAGGTGGAACACAATGGAACCAGGAGAAAGAAGATAATTGTCTGCTTAAAACAGTTATAGTCAGCTGAGAACAAAGGAAAGTGAAGAATGTGAGATTTAGTCACATTATGAGCCCTGAAGTTCAGTAATACGGTTATTACTTGACATAAAGGGGTAAGGTGACACTGTCCAGGATTTGGAGAAGAGTTGTCATGACTGGGAAGAAATAAGGAAAAGAGGTTTTATTCCTGAGAATAGGCAAAATTGCAAATGGCAATACAAGGGGCATTACCTGTGCCCTAAAAAGAAAGCAGAGGTTCTTTGTTGTTCTAGAGTCCTGAAAGTGCTGTGTCATCCTCACTCTGTAACCTCTTCTGCAGGAAGCTTGGCAGCAGCTCCTGCCATTCTCACCCCAGGTAAGCCAGACAGGAGGGAGAACAGAGAGAAGCAAACCGGCTTGCCATCAAGACAGGGCTAAGCAAATACAAGCTTTACCTGTCTGTCACACAACCAGGAGCCTCCTGCCCCACCACTGTTTTTGAAGGGATGGAGACTTTCTTTGCATTCTTTTGAAGAAATATACATGCAATACAGAGAAATAATTCTGCAATACAAAGAAATGTGTTTGTCATCCTGGATAACCCATTAAGTAAATAGAGCCAAAGTGGACAAAATATCTCCTCAGGACAGAACTCAAAGCCAATTATGTCAGCTTCCTGGTTTAAAAGCCGCTTTGGTTTCTGGACTCTAAGAGAACACTTGCCCCATTGAATTAAATCTGCTTTAAGGATTTAAATGTC
Source organism: Tarsius wallacei (assembly GCA_963574415.1). Lineage (NCBI taxonomy): Eukaryota > Metazoa > Chordata > Mammalia > Primates > Tarsiidae > Tarsius > Tarsius wallacei. Next base: position 23,959 of record CAUYQG010288586.1, read on the forward strand.
TATCATTGAAAATGTTATTTTGTAAACGACAACAGAAAAAAAGGACAATAACTTGGGTCTTCTGCTTGTCTCTGCTGTCATGAGAGCTATTACAAATCCAATGCACCACTCCAGAAAGATTTTAATTACAAAGGAATTGGAGAATTAGCAGGTTATCTTCAGGACATTGAAAGTAGCTTCAACTGGCCAAAGAACATATCCTTCCCAACAAAAGATTTTTTGGAATAGCAAGAGTAACAACCAAAAATATTTTTAAAAATCCAAAAAACAGCCGGGCTTGGTGGCTCAGCCTGTAATCCCGCGCCTTTGGGAGGCTGAGGTGAGTGGATTGCCTGAGCCCGCGGGTTCGAGACCCGCCTGGGCAAGCGAGACCTCTTCTCTACAATAAATCAAAAAATTAGCTGGACGTGGTAGCACGTGCCTGTAGTTCCAGCTACTTGGAAGGCTGAGGCGGAAGGATCGCCGGAGTCCAGCAGCTCAAGGCTGTGGTGGCCAGGAGCGGCCACAGCACTCCAGTCTGGGCGACAGAGTGAGACTCCAACTCAAAAATAAATAAATAA
>CAUYQG010288588.1:0-100051 GCA_963574415.1 Tarsius wallacei
CGCCTGTAGTTCCGGCTACTCGGAAGGCTGAGGCGGAAGGATGGCCGGAGCCCAGCAGGTCGAGGCTGCGGTGGCCGGGAGCGGCCACTGCACTCCAGTCTGGGCGACAGAGTGAGACTCCAACTCAAAAAACAAAACAAAAAAAAAAAAAAAAAAGAAAGATTGTAGGTAGCATAATGCAAGTCCTTTAAAGGGAGCCCCTCAAAACATTCCAAAAGTCTGCAAATGACATGAATGCTTGATGCAGGGGATTTTGTTTTGGAAACCGGGTAAGGGTGGAATTTAAAATTTGAGGTGAGTCATAGCTAAACCCTAGAGACAGAGAAGGCCAAGGATATTAACAGAAAACATTGGGAAGGCACTGGGATTTCAAAAGCTGTATAAGTGAGTTACCATCTTATCTAAATCCCTAAAGGAAGCCTCTGATATCTGACTTATATAATCAATAAATATTTGTTGAAAGGTACAATTAGGAGGAAGGAACAAGTTCTGGGCTCTATTGCACAGCAGGGTGACTATGATTAACGGTAAGATATTATATATTACAAAATAGCTAAAAAAGTTTTTTTAATGTCTTCGTCATAAAGAAATGATAAATGCATGAGGCGATAGATACGCTAACTACTCTAATCTGATCATTATATAACACATATATGTATCAAAACATTAAATTGTATCCCATGTATATGCATAATTGCAATGTGTCAGATAAAAATTGAATAAATAAATAGATATTTGTTGAATGGTGAGCTTGCACAAGTTACTTAACTTTAAGCCTTATTTCTCCTTCTAGCAAATGAGGATAAGAAAATCGATTTCTCAGTGCTGTTGTGAGGATTACATTCGTTATGCGTGTATTTCTACATTTGGCATGTAGTAGGGCCTCAACCAGTGCTTCAATTATTATCATTAGTCTTATTTCATCATTCTAAGCATACTGTCATGTACATAGTAGGTGTGTTTAGGTAAGATGGTAACTCAGTTATACAGCTTTTGAAATCCCAGCGCCTTCCCCATGTTTTCTGTTAGTATTTGTTGCATATAAAATAGAAAAGTGTTCTCCCATGACAAATGTTAACCCAGTATGAAGCAATATATACCTTTTCAAAAGTGCTGTACTTTTACATTTTGATTATGAATGAAAGGAACACTAATAAGAAAAATTGTCTGAACTGTTATGATTATCATAGTGGCAAGTTCCTTCTACTCACAGTAGCCTTAACATTATCAAACTTATGAGGCCCTGGAGACACATTGGCCCTACACTGTTGTAAGATAGCACACAGAAATATCACAGACCATTGGTGATTATAATCAGAGCCTCAAGTTTGATTGAGACAAAGAGGGAAAGAAGATAGCAGGAAAAAAATCTATTCATTTTAGGAAAAAATGTGAATAAGGGAGCCACATGAGGTAAATGCTCTTTTTCCCTTAGAGCATTTCAGAAACAGAATGTTCTACAACTGGCTGCTTCTTCCCTCTACATTAGAAGGCATGACAAGTTCAAAAAGGAAAATGGACCTTCAGCTCTGGCCTGTCTGTGACCTTCAGCAGAGGTTAATTGAGATGGAAAAGAAAAACTACCAGATCTTCTCCCGCACAATTACAGTGCATATTTCCCAACCTTTTTTGCATCATTATAAAGTATTAGAGCTAGCCATAAAAATGGACTGGATTTATGAAACTCCTCATAACTCAAACAAGAGCCAGAGGACTATAAAAGTTTGAATCGAGATTTTCTTTTACTTTGTGTGTGTGTGTAGCACGGTTTTTGAAGCATGTTCACTTACATTATCTCATCTGATTCTCATAACAACTATATGAGGCAGGCGGGCATAATTGCCCTCCATTTTATAGAGAAGCACATTGAGACTGAGAGATTTAGGGTTTCATCCAATTTCACATGGTTAGAAAGCGCTAGAGATGGAACTAGGTCTTTCAGCATTTTGTCCACTGATCTTTCACTACATCAGACTTTCCTGGTCCATGAACGCCAGAGGTGAAGGGCAAAGGGAGACTACACATCTCCAGGCCTTGCCTTGTGCTAGCCACAGGCTTGGCTGTCCTTACGTGAAACACATGCCAAGCTGACATTTATCATGTTTGAATGTGCATGTAAAAGTGACACTCAGCTTGAGGGAGACTGGGTCGCATTCATGAACAAGGTAACCGCAGATGAAGTTCAATCTTGTTTGAACTGTGTTCTTTCATGAGAAAGGCACTATTTTATGAGATGTTACTATTATTACTTTGACTTATACTATTTTTGTTTCACTGCAAATAAATTAGATCTATTTAAAAAATGTTTTTATTTTCTTGGCACAATTCGAGATATTTAAAATAGAATGTATCTTAAAAGTTATTACAGACCTAGTTTTTAGTGACAGGGAACAAACCAGGTGTCTGATCAAGGTCCCCTCTACAGATAACACTGAAACAATTTTATCATCTTTCACCTCTGATGAGATTCACATTTGAGAAGTTAAGGGAATCCTGAATGCTTAACAACTCTTGGATTCCTTTTTTAAAATAAGAACCCAGCCCAGACCTAAAGGAAAATAATAATATATTTTTCTTATATTAAATATGAAATATATGCTGTATATCACATTTTTTACAATTAAAAAGCTCAGTAATTGGTTTATGAAACTGAAGTTTTAATCTAGTTTTTGGCATATGTTGTGCAAAAGAAAGCAGAACACAAGAATGGCCAAATTGAATAAGATTTGGGAAGCTATTTTTAAGAGGATAATAAACATTTGAAAGTATCAGCTAAATGTTTCCTTTTTAAAAACATCTGGAATGTTAACATTTAAATCCTCTTATTTATAATAGTATGGTATGAAAAAAGAGTTTAATAATACCTTATTTTGCAGCTTATGGTTAAAATACCACTATTGAACCTTCAGCACTTGAAGTAAAATTTGCTCCAAACACCTTTCAATCTCTGTGTAATAGTGAGTAGGGGAGGGGATGGGGTGAGACACACTTATTCAGGGAACTCTAAAGGACATAAAATAAAATAAAGACTAGGAGATGCAAATTCATTCAAGCTTGTTGAGAAAGCCTCTGTTTTTGCCTTTGTTTTGATTTGGAAACATAGACTATGTGTCTTGATCTGACTAATCTCTTTTCTCTTTGCCCAAACAATTGCTATTTGAAGTCTGGCACACAGGAAAGCCCCAGTGGGCCATGAATAAAGAAATAGAGTTACAGGTGCTCTGTGCTTGTGGAAAGTAGGTGTTGACCTAAACCTTTTTTTTTTTTTTTTATTCAGAGACTCACTTTGTTGCCCAGGTTGGAGTGCAGTAGCACGCTCACAGCCACCTCAGCATTGACCTGCTGGGCTCAGGCAATCCTTCTGCCTCAGCTTTCCAAGTAGCTGCAACTACAGGCATGCTCTACCATGCCTGGATAATTTTTTTTTTGGATATATTGTAGAGACGAGGTCTCATCGAGTTGCCCAGGCTGGTCACGAACCCATGGGCTCAGGCAATCCTCTCACCTCGGTCTCCCAAAGTGCTGGGATTACAGGCATGAGCGACTATGCCCGGCTGACCTAAACCTTTATAAGAGGTTTATCACTGAGTAAGAACTTTCTGAATGTCTCACCTTAGACATTATATCCACTTTATAAGACTTTTATGTGTATATTTCCCCAGAGAAAGGCTTCTTTTAACTATATTTTGGAGATTTTAAAAACATTATCATCTGAAGTATTTGACAAACACCACTATAATCTGGGGCTTGTAAAGTGAATCTTGATTATCCACAATCATTACACAATCTCTTTCAGAAAAGCAGTTTCTCTAATGTGGGATGAGACTAAGGCCAAGAAGGGTGAATACAGATTATTGAGTCATAATATCCGGGACTATTTCTGATGGTATTCTTTTACAATGCTATAAATGTTTTAGTTAGCAGTTGCTCTAAATTTTCTGTCTTGGTGTATAAACCTTTCAAATTAATAAAGAGAATTAAGTGGTTTTCCATAAAATGTACCCAAGACACCCCTATATCAAATTCAGAAATTCATATCATAAATAACTTACTGGTTGCTTGCATTTTTAAGATCATATAATGCAGGGATTCCTAATCTTGTCTTCATGAACATTTGACATTGTTTTCAAAATTGTGTGTGTATGGATAAAATCTTGTGCATGTGTGCATATATAGCCTTTATTGGATTCTCAAAGGAGTCCTCTAACCCCTAAAAGTTAAGAACCCCTGGTAATAAATAAGCAGACAAGTTTACATGAGACTGCCCAAACAGAAGGCCTTAAAGACCATGTTTTAGGACTCCTTTCCCTCATTACCTGCTTCTTCCTTCAATCCTGTTTATGTGGCTAGTGTTGAGGTTCCTTCTTGGTCTTAGGCTCTATGCACTCACAATCAAGTTAATAATGAGACATAAAGAATGGGGGCTGCTATTGCATGCCTCCTCTTTAATTCTGAAAAGGTATCCCCCTGAATCTTAGTGGCCATTCTTGTTCTTGTGAACTAGTTAAACAATGTAGAAAGGAATTAAAACTTTCTCTTCTTTCCTTTCCTTTTAAACTAAGAGCCTAGAGCAAGCCTGGCTTGATCCTGAATTTTAGGCCTGGATATAGAGCTACAGCTCCATATATCAAAAGTGAAATGCACCAGGCTCGGTGGCTCGGCCTGTAATCCCAGCACTTTGGGAGGCCAAGGTGAGTGGATTGCCTGAGCCCACGGGTTCAAAACCAGCCTAGGCAACTTGGCAAGACCTTGTCTCTACAATAAATAAAAAATTAGCTGAGCGTGGTAGCACCTGCCTGTAGTTCTGGCTACTTGGAAGGCTGAGGCAGAAGGATTGCCATAACCCAGCAGGTTGATGCTGGGGTGGCTGTGAGTGTGCCACTGTACTTCAGCCTGGGCCAACTCAAAAAAAAAAAAAGTGAAAGGCATCCCAGACGCTGCCCCCCCACCACCCCCCAAAAAAATCCTTATCGGGTCTTCTAAATGTGTAATCCTTTTGCTTTTCTAATTTTTAAAAAAATTCATTTTCTGTCTTAGGGTCCCTAGGTAATACTTAAATACTATCAAGTTCCAACAAGCAGAACAAGGGAAGGGAATATCTACCATTACCCAGGCTCCAACTGGGATGCCTTCCTGTCTTCTATGTTTCTTTCTTTTATTTCTCTCTCTCTTTTTTTTTTTTGCATGTGAGATTATTGTTTAGTACAAAATAATTCCAAAGACCAGAAAGTGAATAATACAAAATGTAGACTAATACAATTATACAATATGTTGTCATGTATTTTTTTAAAAGTTCTTAATTCCAAGTTTACTCCAATTTTCTGAATCTTTATTTACACAACATTCCAAGAAGACTATGGGAATATAGTCAGTGGGAGACTAGAATATTATAAAGTGAAATCTTTGAGCTCTACCTCCTTCCCCCTGTGTTGTCCGATTCTTTGTTGTATGCTCCTAGGTTGCATCTTGGCCCCTCTCTAAATGGGTAAAGGGCAAAAGCAAGAAAAAAAGTGTGTAAGACCAAAAGGCTACATTTCAAATGAACTAAGGTCTCTGCTTTTTATATCTTCATTGGTTATATAAGCATTTTTTTCTTGAATTTGTTTTATCAGTAGGTATTTGAATTGCTACCTTCATTGTGGCCCTCAATAAAACTAAATTTACTAATGGTTTTCATAAAAATTGGGAGTGACATGAATTCACTAAATCTGATCTCTTTTATTCTTTATTCTTTTTTCTTTTTTTTTGAGTTGGAGTCTCATTCCCTCACCCAGGCCGGAGTGCAGTGGCAAGCTCATGGCCACCATAGTCGACCTGCTGGGCTTCTGTGATCCTTCTGCCTCAGCCTTCCAAGTAGCTGGAACTACAGGTGCGCGCTACCATGCCCAGCTAATTTTTGTTTTTATTTTTATTTACTGTAGAGATGAAGTCTCGCCAAGTTGTCCGGGCTGGTCTTGAACCAACAGGCTCAGGCAATCCACTCACCTTGGCCTCCCAAAGTGCTGGGATTACAGACTGAGCCACTGAGCCTGGCCAATCTGATTTATTTTAATTGAACTTACTTGTATGAATAACATATTTTTCTAAACATTTTTGCAACAAATTGTTTTGAAACTCAAAGTGCCAATGTTAATAACATCCATAATTATTTCTCTGTAACTTATGTTGTTTTGTATTATGTAAGAAAAATTGGTAGAAAAGATTTTTAAAAAGAATCCTCAACTTGAATTAAATAAATGAGAGATAGAACAAATTACAGTACTTATGCTGGGAAAGCTATTTTTCAGCTTTTGAATTTTTTTTTTTTTTAGTTATGGCATGACTAAGAAAAAAATTGAACACCTACATACCAGCATACACAATGGATTTTAGTTAGGGAAATTGGTTTTAGCAAAAGATAACTGGAAATGATTAAAAAAAAAGTATAAAAACAAAAAACCCTTCTTTCTCTCTGTATCTTCATTTGGCTAGAAAAACTCGAATCCTCCTAAAACTCAACTCTCTTCCTGTACCAAATAGCAAAGGTGGCTTGGAAAAAACACAGGCTGACCTCATTTTAATTAGATAAATGGTCATTGGTCTCATCTTATATTTATATGCACTGATCTTAAATGGGCCTTTAGCAATCTCACTACATTTGTGTAGTCTTTTCTAAGATACCAGTTTTACACCCACACCCTTTCCTTTTTCCTCCAAGTTCCAACACTTCTCTCTCCTCACTCTCAACTAATGATCTTGCTTCTTATTTCAACACAAGATTGAGAAATCAAAAGAGAATGATTTCATCTTCAATTATCAAATCCACCCCCATGTACTCAGCCTTTTCTTTCTTTACTATGGGAACCTTGTTGCTGTGTAAGACTGATTTCTCTGCTTGTGCAATGGATCCTTTTCCCTCTGGACCATTCTAGGACTTCACTTTTACAGGAATCCTACCTTACTCTTGTAGCTTCAATTTTTACTTTTCTACTGAATCTTTCTCATCAGCATAAATACAGACTACAATATCTCCCACTGAAAAATACTCTTTTCTAGACCACGTGACCTAAATATTATCCCACTTCTTTGCTCTATCTTGCAGTAAACTAATACTTTCAAAATGTTTTCGTGTTCAGGCTCTCCATATCCACCTCTTCATGTACTTTCTTCCCAACTTGCTTTATTCAGGCTCTCTTCTCCATTGTTCCACAGAAATCATTCTCAGCACAATACCTAACTTTCTCTTCCTAGCTGCATCCAATAATCTGTTCTTAATTCTCATCTTATTTTACCCATCAACAGCAGTTAACACAGTTAAGCTATCTTTCTTGAAGCACATTGTCCTTTCTTTGGTTTCTGAGACATAATGCTCTGTTAGTATTCCTGTTACCTCAGGAAATTTTCCTTCTTGGTCTCCTTTTCTGAATCTGCCAATTCTTTCATGTTTAAATGGTGCCCCAGTCCTTGACATTTTTTCTTTTCCTTCAGCTTCCTAGGTGTTTTCATCCTAGTGTGGTTTTAAGTCCCTATGCTGATGGTATCTACATTTATACCGTTAGCCACAAACTCTCCCCAAGCTCTACACTCCTGTGTTTATCTACACATCTTTATGCAGTAAAGAAAAGTAGAAAAATAGCCAAAGCCATAACTCCTTGTTATGGATTAAATGCTTATGTCAAAATTCATATGTTGAAACCCAATTCCCTAGTGTGACAATATTTGGAGATGGAGTTTTGGGGAGGTAATCAGGGTTAGATGAGGTCATGAGAGTGGAGCCCTGGTCTGATGCAATTAGACTCTTTTTAGAAAAGACATCAAGAGATAATTCTCTCTCTCCCTCCTTCCCTTTCTCCCTCCCTCCTTCTTACCCTGTCTCTCTCTGCCATGTGAGGACACAGAGAGATGCCAGCAAGAGAGCCTTCATCAGGAACTGAATCAGTCAACTCCTTGATTTTGGACTTCCCAGCCTGTAGAACTGTGAGACATACTTTTCTGTTGTTTAAGCTACACAGTCTATGGTATTTCATTATGGCAGCCCAAGCTGGCTAATATAATCCTCTTTGCCTTCCAAACTGCTTCTCTCAAGGATACCCCATTTTGATAAGTGACACTGGTGTTTATCCACTTGCTCAGGTCAGAAGGCTAGAGCCCAGTCTTGACTTTCTTTCCCATGTTCCTCATCCTAATTTATCAACAAATCCTGTAAAGTCTTCAAAATATACCCTGTATCTTGACCATTTCTCACCACCTGGACTGCTATTAATGTAGCCCAAGACACCTGTACTACCAAAAATCTAGAGGTTCTAGGTCCCATTACTCACTGCACAGAAAGCCAGTCACCGAGACAGTGAGAATTTTCAGGAAATAAGCTTTTTATTATATTATGGGTGATATCAGCCAGGAGAATGGGAGATCAGTCTCAAGTTTGTCTCCCCTGACTAAAATTGGGGGTTTATATAACAGGGAAGAAATATAGCTACATGTGGAAAAACTAGAATTAGGGAGGGATAAGGAAGCAATCATGACCGATGAGGGGTCTGGCATCTCATGTTTGGGTGTGTGGTGATCTGGTGAGTTTCAGTTCCCTCCCTGCGGGTTGGTTTCCTGAAAAAGGAACTCAGATATGGCAAGTCTAAGTTTCAACTTTTAAGATCAGAGGGTCAATTTATATGTTTATTTAAAAAACTGATGTGTCTCCCTGCTTCTATTCTTCCATATGCCCAAGCCTAGCCTCAACATAATAGTCTCCACACAGCAGCCAGAGATATCTTTTAGAAAGGTGATTTGGACAATGTTACTTCTTCTGCTTGAAATATTTCATAGCATCCCAGGACATCCAGAATAAAATCTAACTGCCTTAGTGTGATCTCAAATGTCATCCATAACCTGGCCAATTTGTATCTCCATCCTTCCCACTTTTTTGTTTATTTGCTCTGCTCTGGCTACATTTGCTGCTTCTAAGTATGCTAATCTTGTTCTTATCTCAAGTCTTTGTGGGAGTTGTTTAGTCCTTCTGAATGCTCTACCTTCAGAGCTTTTCAGAGCTTGTTCCCCCAATTCATCTAGGTCTCTATCAAATGTCATCTCCTCACTAAGGTTTTTCTTGAGCATGTTATCTAAAATAGCCACTATCCTGCCTTTCTGTCTCCCTTAGCCTACTTTTCCCTCTTCATAACACTTATAATAATTCATTTTTAAAATCAATGCTCTTCTACCACAATGCAAACTTCATGAGGACAAGATCTTTGTCTTTACCACTGAACCCCCCGCTGCCTAGAGGAGCCCCACTAAAGAGTAGATTCTCAAAAGATATATGTTGAATGAATGAATGAACAAGCGGTCTTCAATTGTTTTCCCCCAAATTTAGAAATTTCTACTTACGAATTTAAAATATGAAAGCTGTTTTCAAAAACACATTCTCCTTTGAATTAAGAGAAGAGGAAAAACAAATCCACAAATAAGTGATCACAACATACAGGGTTAGCTCCTTGTAGACTGAGAAGATTTCAAAGTGGCAAAGGTGGAGGTATCAGCAAAGCTTACAACCATGCTGAGAAAGTAAAGTAAATGGAGAAAATAAAATTAAATTTCCTTTTTGGATCTTTAGTGAGAGGCAGGGTGAAATAGGTTGGTTCTGCTATGCCAACCATAATCTTCTCACCCCCACATCTTTTGAGCTATAGGTATTTCATCTTATTTGTGCTTTACTGAAGACTGTGCTGAGGTTGCTACTGAGCCCAGCAAATAAGAGCAGTTTGCTCCCTTCTCTCTTAGCTTTTAATTTTCCATAGAACCCAAATTTTGCTGCCATTTATCTTTGCTCATCCTGAATTCCAGTATTGATATTGCCCCCAAATAAGATCATGCAACATTCCCCAAAAGGTAACCTTTTATCATATTTCTTATCTGGCCTTTATTGTCTGAGATGAATACACTATCATTTCTAAAACAAAACAGTAAGATATGTTTAAAATATTAATTTGAAGAAACAACCAGGACTTTTCATTCAGCTGTAAAAAGGTACTAATGCAAATAGAATAAGCTAATACACCTTTGATTTAATAAGCAATGGATCTAAAAGTTATGCTAAGTAGTTTATCCAACCACAGCCTCAAGTACATCTCTGGGCACTGACTGGATATAATTGGGAATAAGAATAAAAGGGCCAGTACCAAAATATTATATCTAAATTAGTCAGCAATTTAAATGAGCAACCCCTCTGTGGGCAGTATTGGTCATGATATTGCACATCACTACCCTCTAATGACGTACTAGGACAAATGCTCAGAACAACTAATTCTTTCCATGGTTGCTAGGTTAGCCTTGAGCTGCAAAAGGCAACTGGATTTATTTTGTTCTGGCAGCAGCTCAGTGGGAACATAAACTAGCAAAGCTAGGGAACAGAAGGTCTACAAAGAAAAGGAAGTTCTACTCATATACTATACTAAACCCTCAAATGCCAACTATGCTTAAACAAGAAACAGTGCAAGTGGTAAACACTAACATTTTCAAAGAATGGTCTAATATTCATGGCAGAATCTATAAAAGGTGACTTTGAATAATCTCTTCCCAGCAAACCTGTAAAAGTTTTATAAAATATGCTGCAAAAATGACTCACTGTAGATGTAATTACTGTGCAACCTTGGAAACTGATGTAAAAAATTCAGCTGCCAGCATGTTAACGGCCACCTAATATATGGGTTGTTTGATTGGACTCTTTGGGCAAAACTGCAAAATTCCTAACCCATTGCTGCTATATATTTTATCAGGGCCAAATTTAGCTACTTTCATTTTTTAAAATGCCACTTTAGACATCACAGTGAATCAAGTCAGTGTTGCTTAATTGCTTGCATACATTACAATCTAATCCATTTCCCCAAACACTAATTTAACTTGTTATTATTTATTTTTATTTTTTGAAACAGCAGCAGAGTTCTAATGCCTGAACTATGAAACTTGGCAAAAGCATGGCTTTCTTAACAAAAAACTGTATCAGCAGTGAAATTTCCTCCTTTATGCGGTCAGCAACTGTTTGTTTTTAATGTATTCCTTCTAAATTAACAGTTTGGTATAAAAACAATTTATTGCCCATATTCTTTTTTCAGTTGTAATATAGCATTTCTGTGAGTGGAGAACAAAGACAAATTTTAGAAGGGTTACTTATAGTTTCACTCTGGACCTTTGATTTTGGCTGGGGTGATCAGGTATACTGTCAGTTAAAAAGCTAATGCCAACAAAATAAGTCAACTTTTGAAAGACGCCCTCTTATTATAAAATGTTCACTCTATAATTATTACCATTGACTTTGGTCTTATGGGCTGTCACCTTTGGAAAATTGAATGTAAATTGATTTTTTGCAAAATTGATTCAATGTTAATGTCACTACAGGTGTTTGCTAGTTAAATGGCCTTAACAATGAATCTTTTAGAAAAGAGACTATATCCTCTATTTTGTAATGAAATAATAAGTCCACCCCTCCCCCAGTCTTACCTGTTTGGTAAACTTACATACATAACATTTTCTCCAAATAGGGCTCATCTTAACCATGCGTAAAAGATGGGATGATAAAGAAATACTCTATCAGCCTTTTTCCAGATTAGTATTTAGGACTATTAGAATCATCCAAATATAGTAGCCACCACAGTTGAGTTTCAGTCTGACAACTTGATTACATATCCTCTCTTTAGTCTCAGACTTAAGTTGCAAGCAGGCAGGGTTTTTGTCTTATTAATCTATGTGCCCCAATAAATATTTGTCAGATTAAATACTCAGTCTTATACAGCTAAAACAATGTCTCATCTTATTATATGGTTCACTTTGATGGAACACCCTTTGATTTACTTGTAAAGAACTAAAATTAATTTTAAAAAGAAGTACTCTTAAAAGTCATATAAAAATTTGCCAAAGAGGAGGAGATTTAATGGTGATGATACAGAGACCTGCTAGTGTCTGTCCGTATTGCCACAGCTGCTAGAGAAGGGCATAGCAAGGGTTTAAGCACTCCTGCACATTCCTGGACACATTCCTGAGAGCTAATAAAAGGTGCACCTCCCCTTATTTCCTATGTACTCCCAGTAAGAAACTTCAAAGTATCCTTAACTTCCCAGTAGACTAGGTAGACTATGCTCAATAAACTGACAGATATATTCCTGAGCACATTCCTGAGAGTCCCCTTATCTCCCAGTAAGTAGCTTCAGGGGATCCTTGACTTCCCTGCACACTATGCCCAATTAACTGAAAGATGTAAATCCTCACTTACTCCCTTTTCTTAGTAGTCATAGGTTTGAATAATACAGTATCAATGTAATTGTAAGTCTTGTGATTTGTATAACTTTTGTATCAATGTAATCCTAAGTTTTGGGATTTGTATAACTTTTTTGTAATGCATGATGTCTTAGGCCTTGTAAACTCTCTTTGATCTATGATCTATGGCAAGCTTGATTAAAGCTTCTGCTAGGCCTTACTGATAAAAGCTGTGAGATACCTCTGGTACCTGGCACCAGGAAGTCTGGACCGAAAAATGTCACTATCGATAAAATGTGGCTGTAACTTAAGTTCTATACAATGCTCTGCTGGTCACGTCGCTAATGCATAGGTAGCAACAACTATGGACTTATAAAAATGGACTGTAAAGTCTAAAGGGTAAGCAGAACCATTTTAGAAAGGCCTCGAGTCTGGCTCTGCTCCCTGGATTCAAATTCAGAAATAAACTTTTTTCTACCAGTCTTTCTGCCTCTCAATTTATTGGCATCGAGGGTTAGCAGTTGAGCATTTACTCGGGCAATAACAGTGAAGTTTTCAAGTATACCAATAACAATAAAGGTTCTCAGTTTTTTATATTTCCAAATTTCATAACTATAGGTATTGAAACTCAAATTGTTCTACATAATTAATTTCAGTTCTTGTAGATGCTGTATGAAATTGAACTTTTCAGTACGCAATTCAATCTACTTGAAGGATTAGAACATTTTGGTCCTGGTGTGGTGAATTGAGCAAATGCTGAGTCCAGAAATTATTTCAACTGCAAACACTGCTTAAACCTTCAATTAGCTTAAATATGTTTTCCTAAGTCATTGTGATCAGTAATTAGGAGGCCCAAGTCAACTTAGCCAGATAATCTTAGTATATAATTCTGAACAATCTAAATTTTAGGATGGCAACTTTACTTTAGAAGTCTGTAGAGTATACAAGATTTAGAAAGCTTTGAATTCTTTAGAAACTCCCAGACATCAATAAAATTTAATATGCCTACAAAGTTTTAACTATTATGTATCTCATCTCAGATAACTTTGGGGCAGGTTTCTTGTAGTAACAAAAAGAATTAAATTACCATCTAGAATATAATTGAGAACTATACACTGGATTTCCTAACATACATGCTAAAATTGGTGACAATGTCAAACATTATTTAACTTTTGAAACTGATAGGATCAAGACATACTACCCCAAAATATTGCACCTTGGCATATTAAATACTTTAAGTCAAAGGAATTTGAGAAATGAAGAAAGGTCTGTCTGTCCTTTCCTGTCCTTCTCCCCTGAAGTAGGTTGTAAGACCCTCAAATCACAGGGGCCTTCCCTATGCCCTAAGGAAAGGAGAAAATGAGAATCCTTATCTCTGAACATGGAAGGACACTGAGAAAAATCTGAACTAATACACCTTCCTAAGTTTCCCCTCAGTTTACTGCACTTATCTCATATACTTATCCCATCACATTTTCCCAAGACTTTTCACTCTTCATCAAACTCACCATGAAAATGCTCAGGTTTAACCATTTCTTCAGGTCTTCACTTCCTTATGAAGTCTTCTATATCACCTAAAACCTACATTAAATATACTTGTATGATTTTATCTTGTCACACTGTCTTTTGTTACAGGGACCACAGTCAAGGACTTAGAAGAGAAGAAGTAAAAAATATTTTTCCTCTCTTACAAAACTGAGAGTTAATAGTTTTTTCAGCTCAAAAACATTAACTACAGAAGCACAAGATCCTGTTTTGGCCTCCATTAACATTTTATAGACAGTTAAAAGATGATAATGATGCTATTAGTGTGATAAGGAAGAATGCAAAGAAATTCTACATATGTTTCATTTGAAGTTCTTAACAAAAGTGGGTGATTATAATATGAAGGATTACAACAAAACGAATGTCAAAAAACATCAAATTGCAGAACTCTTTTCCCAAAGGGGATCCCATCATAAGCCTACTACTGAGATGAGGCACTGGTCAATCTGCTCTGGTAAGGAAATTGGGGCATGCTGGAGGGAGAAAATTCTACCACTCTCAAATAGCAAGGAAGAGGAACTTCAGGGCAACAAGACATCATTTTGCAAAAAGGCAACAGAAAAGGCTGTGATTACGGAAGAAACTATTTTCCACTTTTTTTTAGAAATACCAAAGAACCAGGAGACTTAAGAGTGTCAATGGAAATGAATTCCTTTCAACCACTTCAACCTTAGTATATGCCCAGATCAGGGTAATCTATTTATAACAGTCAACACTAAAACTAGACATATTTTTGAACAATGCTTTAAAATTTGGGGGCAAACAAAAGTCTGTTTATTAAAGAATGTGATAAAGAGTGAAAACACAATTATACCCTATTTTAAACCAGTAGAGTCTCAGAAGAATAGCAACAAAAACAACAGCAACAACTTGCATCTAACAATGAACAGAAATGTTCACATACATTGTCTCAGTTGATTACCATTACCACCCTAAGTGTGGACAAGGCTAACTAGCACTTCCATTTTACAGAAAAGGTCATTGAGGACTTTAAAAGATTGTCAGTTGTTTTCAAAAAGACATCTATCACTTTCACTCTCAATAAAAAAAAATTGACCAAATTAAAAAAGAATCACATTCACAGAGATAGAAAAATTATTGGCAATAACCTATACAGTCCTAAAAGTAATATTTTATATTACATGGTATTCCATTTGTTCCATGCTGGAAGTTTGTGTGTGTGTGTGTGTGTGTGTGTGTGTGTGTGTGTGTGTGTGTGTTTAACAAGGCAAAAATTCAAATACCTGACCATCTGCTTAAGTATCAGACATCTGGCCACTCTTAAGGTTAGATAGATAGTGTAATGGAATGGACCATTTATGGCAAAGAATGATCTCTAACTCAGCCTTGCTCCAAATTCAGAACATTTTGAACTGACCTACAATGTTTCTACAAAGGAAAGAAGCCAACTTCTTCAGTCTTCTCTCTCCCCGATAACTTTCTAAACTGCATTGACTGTCCAAATTGTAACAGAATCATAGATAAGGGAGGGAGATGGGGACTGTGAAACGTATTGACTCTCTTGATTTAATCACTAAGTGCTAACTTTCCCATACTTTCAGATGCCATACTAAGTTCATCCCCAAATGAGTGAATTTCAGTCCTACAAATCTAGTCTATCTGTTGCTGGCAATTACACAGAGAAGTAAAGCCTCTATTATGTTTGTTGAATAACACTGGGATATTTAAAGTACTTCTGAGATAGAAAGGACTTAACAAGGTTTAGTTCAAAACTCTTCTCACTGATTTTTTTCACTCACTCACTGGACAGTGTTTATCACAAAGAACAGAACAGAACATGCAAGGAAATATAGTAGGCAGGGGAAATGCTTGAAGTTAAATTTTAATACTGATAATTTTTATTTATAATTAAGAATCTTCTTAAGGCTAAAAATTTTTGACTTTTACTATTTACCTTTGGAGCATAGGAACTGGCCTATTTATTCTCTCCTGAGCTAAATGATATTGCCTTGCAAAAAGAAGTGAACATCTTAATCACAAACTTTATAAAAAAGATTGCCTGACCGCTGCTATATGAACTTTCAGTATATTGTGTCCAGGAATATACATGTAGTACTATTTCAAGTCCTCTTTACCGATAATTTAATGCTGCCTCTAAATTTAATGCCTATTGCCTTTTCACCAGAAAGCAGTTTTTACTGATGATAATGATGATGGTCATTAGGGCCTTGGAGACTTTTAAAAGGATCCAAGGATGAATGAATAAATAAAAACCATGATGACTCATTCTGCACTGAATGCCATTAGTATAACGCACAGCTCAGCACAGTTCCTCTCCCCCACAAAACTGCACTATTTAAATGTATGTCAAATTTTTAAAAAAATAAAATGAGTATAATTTATTTAGAGAATATCATGAGATTGTGGAATGTCAGCAATCAAGAAGGCAAGATGCAAAAATGAAATACATTTTACTAGGTTGATTTTTTTTTCTCTCTCTAAAACTAGTCCTAGTAGAATAACAATCAGATTCTGTCAGCTCTATGTTCATTCCTTACTTCCTGATGAGAGGAGCTTGTTTTTGTCATATTTTAGTTGGTTTCTTTATTTTATGTTTCAAATCCAGAGAGTGGCCAGTTGAATTTCCTTCTAGAATCCCTGCTGGCTAAGAGGGGGAAAAATAAATAGCAGGTTCATCTTTTACGTTGGTTAAAGTAATATGGATTAATTAATATTTCTTATTCTAATTAAAAATGTGAATGTGTGGACACTGCCCTTACACTCTAGCATATGGATATAAAGAGAGATGTCCAGAATTATTTTTTTATAGGAAGACATATGTATTATTTCCCTAAGATTAAAGTTGCTATAAGGTGGTGTGTTATGAGCCATTACGGTGCGTTTTATTTCACAAAAGATTAAACCATGTAAAATCCCAAGGCTGCAAAAATATTTATGCTCATTAAGCACTAAGTTTATTAGTATAGTCTCTGTTTTTCCCTTTATGAGTTGATTTTAAAGTCACTGATGGGTTTTCTAATGACATATATGATGAGTGGCTGCTCCTGTATTTTCCATACACCTATTTTCTCTCTTCTTGAAGCAGACAGTGGAGCAGTGAAAAGGACACCAAACAAACTCAGATAATGAGGATTCTGTACCTTACCACCCATGAAGGAGCCAGGTGACTGATCTTGGAATGCTGACCACAAGCACCTATGATTTGCTCTCTTCCCCACAATAAAAAGATAATAATACCATGGTGTTGGTGGGACATGATTGTTATTATATTGTCTAGTCTGCAAAGATACAACTTTACACCACCTTATAGCAAAAGACCTAAAGATTAAAAGTTAGCTATATGAAGGTTCTTGCTTTAACCAAATTCAATATATTACAAATCTATATTTAAACAAAGATAAATGAGCAGGTAGTTATTCACTTTAGAAATATCTGATACAGGAAATAATGCATTTAAAAAGCTAACTTCTATAAAACGTTCAAAGTACAATTCAATTTGCAAGTATTGAATTCAAATGCACCTATAGCAAGGTTTGGAGTACAACTGCATTTTAAAACCCACTAAGGGGCTTTGCATGCAATTTAGGCTAATATGATAAAGAAATAGTACATCAAATTGGAATTGATTGTTCTGAATCAATTCAATCAGTCAGTGCCATTTACTTGCAGCTGGTCCAATAATAACCACAACTTTCACTGGCCTGGGAAGACTAAGAACTTCCCATTGTTATTTCAGATTGGAATGTAGCCAGTTGGTCAGCAAAATGTTCTGATTCTTGCGCTTGACTTGCATGATAAGAATAAAATGTGCCTTTTCGTTTAGACCTGTTGCTTTGGTAATCAGTTACACAGGGGAATATGCCAAGTGCACACTGGAGTGTTTCTGTCTCTTAGCAGGATGAGTCAAAGACCTTTAGTAAAACATTCTTGGAACATAAATGGTGGCGCCTCCCTTTGAGTCAGAGCTGGTTTGGGGGATAACATTTTGGCTTTCATTTATGTGCATGGACCATGGAGCCAGATGTACATTGGGATTGGTCTAAGTCATCTCTAACGGGGAGTATTTGTGGTACTGTGTACACAAACCTATTTACTAATATGCATGTATAAATGTATAATGTGTATATTATATATTAAACATGATTTGGAATATAATAAAGAGGATTTATAGTAGAAAAAATACAAAACACATTTTTTAAAACTCTGGAATTACTCATAGGGTAGTGAGAGGTTCACATAGAAGTCAGACGAGAACTGAGATCAAGAGAGGGAACAGTGGATCCGTAGCTCTCATTTTACACTCACTCTTACTGACTGGATTGGGGACCAAAGTCTCCCATGCTACTTATGCTATTCTTTCTCTCTCTCTCTGTCTCTGTCTCTCTCTCTTTCTCCCCACTCTGACAAGCATATGTGATTTGCTGCACACTCTGTACTTTCCTGTCACCTTTCTATTATAATAGCCCTGTTACCTTCTTGAACTTTGACACTAATACCTGTCTTCTAAATAGAATATTTTGTAACACAACGGTGTAGTTTGGTGCAAACACAGTCATTGTGTCTTCTAGAGTCCTGTTCAAGTCAGTTAAGAAATTAGAAGGTGATATCCAGCTTAAAGAGATGGGGAGATAGATGCGCTGGATGCAGAACTGGATGCCACATCTTCACATTCTGTTTGAAAACCCTTAGATATCTACTTCAAAGCACTTTTAGGTGATTCATCCGCCCACTGCTATGACGTGCCACTTGGCTGCAGCGACTCTGGGAGACGGGGAACTACCACCACCACCAGGATACTAGTGTCATTGGCATTGCCATAGCACTCTTGTTCTTCCTAGAAATAAGAGACAATAATCCAGATGTGGATGTCAGAATGGATCTGCTAATTAGTATTCCAGAAACCTTATGAGGCTTACATATACACACTAAGTAAATATTTAGTAAATTAAAAATTATGTAATAAATGGAAATAGGTTGAAATACAAAGTATTTCAGTTCATTAGCTCTTAATTAATTAAATAATAATTTTGCTGCCCATAATTGCCAATATAAACTAGAAGTCCAATTATGTATGTTTGCCCTTTGAATAGTTTTTTAATCTTTATTTTAATATATTTGGTAGAACCAAGCAAGATAAAAAATTATATTATGTTAATAAAAAATTAATAAAATCTATAATCTTGTTCTTGTCTCTTTTGTTTTCCTTAGTTTTTTCTCTCCATCTTATCAGGCAGCCACCTGAATATGCCTCTTTCTCCCTGTCCCTTTACTTTTACCTTAAGGTAGTCCACTGTATTTGTATATTGCTTTAATTTCTGCAAAGCTTCTGAACTGGTCTCCTCAACTCTAATCTTTTTCAATCCATCTGGGACACTTCAGCCAGAGTAATCTTTTCTAAAACATATCTGCCTTTTTCTTTTGTTTTAAGGCTTCTGCATGCTTAAAGTTATTTGGTGCTTCTGGTCTAATGTCTAAACTCCTTAGTATGGTTTGTAAGTTCTCTCAGGATCTGTCATCTATTTACTTCAACCAGTTCTGTACGCACCATACCTCACTCACTGCTGGAGCCGTATAGTAACAGCGATTCTTCCAGAACTCTCTGCTCTTGTTAACCTCAACTTTGGAATTCTGTTTCCTTGCTACAGAAAGTTCTGCTTTTCAACTCTGCTTGGCTCAGTCATGTCCAATATTCCTGGAGGTTAGACTTGCCTTTCACTGAGGAAGTCTTTCCTGATCCTCCCATAGTCTCCTAATGACTTTATCACATTCCTCCTGCATTCAGCAAGTATCTGCCAGGTGGTTATGATATGTAGCTGCACAGGAACATAAAAACCCCCGCCTCCATGAAGCTTGCATTCTTCTAGTGTTATGATGACTTATCTCAGTATTTTCCTTACTCTCTTCCTCACTAGATAAAGGCAGGGACTCTCCTGAGGTTTTGTATTGTCATGACTGGCATAATGTCCAATCAGTAAATATTCATTTAGAGAATGAATGAACTGAGCAAATAGAAAGCAACAAAATGCCAATATATTTATTTTATCTTAGGCCATTATAATTATTCTGAAGCCAAGAAAAACATATTTTTTAGAAGAAAAAGAATCCAAACCTTTTATATTAGTTGGAAATTTGATGAATAGACATATGAACATGCCTTCAAAATTATATTATATTCTTCCCATAAACTTGCTTTCAATCACTGAGTCTTTTATAACCTCTTTTCATTTCTTGGCTTATCTGCCCATTTTCTGAACACCCGAGTCTATAATGGAAAAAATCAGTATCAGGGAGAGAAAAACTAGAAGGTTCTCTGAAACAGAAAAATAAGCGTGTTTGAACATTAGGAATACATATACACTTTATATGGGACTGTGATTACTTAGAAAGAAGCTTTTCCTGCAAACTTAACACAGCTACACTGAATTTCTGAGCTGTTTTTAGAGTTAGAAATAAAAATCTAGAAAATAAGAAAAGGGCTTTTAATATGTTGAAAGCTCGTTGATTTTCTCTAGGGTAGAGGAAAACTGTAGTCATATTTTGGTTTTGAAAAGAATACATCAGAAGATTTAAAAATTCAGGAGATACTTGCTTTAAAGATAATCTTAAGAAAAAATTTCAAGGTGACATGTAGAGCTGGGGTGTCTAATATCAGTATGATTCCATAATTATTTTGCAAAACAAGTATGATAATATGATATTTTAAAATATGGTCCTTAAAATGTATATTTCTTACCTGCCTTCTAAATATACACATCTTTTTTTAAACAGGTTTACATTTTCATCCTCTTAGGTGCTTTATACTTACATACCTACGCTACTCTTCTTCAAAGCACTGTTGGTTGTTTCGTTTTTGTAGGGATCACGAGTCTATTTGATATTAGTGACTTATACTTTCCTCTGCTTTGTGAGTGTAGGTAATAGCCTTTTTGTATACCAATTTGCTTACACTGCAGTCTATGCTGGTAATACTGTACATTGCCTGACCTCTGAATGGAAAAATAATAACAAGTTAAAACAGTCATTTTACCTGAAGTCGATAAGGCCATAACACTCACCCTGTTTTCAATTCACATGCTCAATTTTCATCCACTCACTCTCGACTTTGAGAGGAAGGAATAATGACAGGTTATAGGCACTTTATTTCAAAATTCACTCACAAAGTTATTGACAAGCATTTTTCACAGAAACGGCTCTTCTTTCTGACCCTCGTGAGCTGTTTACATGAAAAATGCTCTTCCTTGTAGATTAATGAGAGTGGAACCTAATTCCATACCAAACATGTAACAATTGCTTTAGCATCTCTGTTTTTGATATGGGAACAAAAATAGGGATAATTTGCCTCAAATTGCAGTCACTTCAGTCATAATAAAATCTCAGAGAGTACTGTTTGCTTTCAACTTTCATTAGGTAAGCTGGGGCTGTTATTAAGGTACCAACACATAAATGTTATATTAGCACTTAACAGAAGCATAGCGTTCTCCTCTAGGAGATAAATTCTACCCTTGTCAATATAATTCCACACTGAGTGCAGTAAAAGAGTTTGAAAAGATGAAATAGTGAAGCTTTGCAAGAGAAGAAAAGAAATACCTTGTTCATTCAAGCTTAAAGGCCATTTTGTTGGCCCAAGGTACTAGGGTACTGTTTAGAAAATAAGTCTAAGAGAAACTCTCTTAGGTCAAGTCATACATTGAGACAAACTTTCAGACATGTTCTCTTTGTTTGAAGTTGTTAAATCGGTCACTTTGAATTTCTGCCTGCCTTCAACTGGTATTCCAACTGTGAAGAAATAATAAGAATTTAAGGCTAAGATGGAACTTATTTCCATTTCCAGAGAGCAAATGATAATCATTTTGTGTGAATCACTGTACATACAATATCCACACATTTTTTTTTAGTTTAGTAAGCCCTTTTAAAATGTGAGGTATTGAGTACAGTGTCATGATGGAGTTGTTAAAATTAAATCTTTGCTTATCCTTACTCTTATCACTATGTCTTTTAGATACTCTTAAAATAACTATCTCCAATTTAAGGCTAAGAAAAGTGTTTCCACACTTAGAGATATGAGGACTATTTAATCTAAAATGGAAAAAAAGGAAGAGGAGGGGCATCTAAAAGCTTGGCTATTGCTAGGCCTAACTTGGCCAACTTTCATCTTTATTCTTAGCCTGTCACAGTTCTTTATCATATCATCATTCAACAATTGTAAGGTCTCTTCAAGTCTGTTTCATTTGGATTATTTAATAGCCTTAATTGTACAATGCTGTCTATTTTAACTACCATAATGGCATTCAGACCATGTTTTTCAGGTGACACATGAAATGTCAAAATGCTAATGTCCCTCAGCATTCTAAGACTTATGATTAGAAGCAACAATGTATAGTACATAATTCTGTCTAAAGATGTTGGTGAGAGGACTGTTTTGGCTTAAAGTTATATTCATAGTCTGGGCTGTATTTGTATCTTGCCAGTTCATGCTACTATTCTACTAAACTGGAAAATAACTTTCATTCATCCTTTCCTACAAGGTTAATCCATCTCCATCCACCTTGCCTCATATCCTTGCATTCTGGTAATTCTAAAAATGGTCTGAAAATCCTTACTGTGGTAAAATCAAGGAGGAAAGAGATGTCAAGTACATGTCCACTGAGACTTTAAAGTCATGGACTTAGATGTTCACTGTAACCATATTTTTTAAAAAATTAACTTTTTAAAATTGAAATTTTTTTTTTTTGAGTTGGAGTCTCACTCTGTCACCCAGACTGGAGTGCAGTGGCTGCTCCCGGCCACCGCAGCCTCGACCTGCTGGGCTCCGGTGATCCTTCCGCCTCAGCCTTCCAAGTAGCTGGAACTACAGGTGCGCGCTAAGTTGCCCAGGCACGTCTCGAACCCACGGGCTCAGGCAATCCACTCACCTCAGCCTCCCAAAGTGTGGGATTACAGGCTGAGCCACCGAGCCTGGCTTAAAATTGAATATTTTAAAATTGCACATATTTGTGAGTTACAATTTGATGTTTCTATATACAAATATGTCATATAAAGATCAAATCAGGGTGCTTTGCATGATCATCATCTCATATACTGGTATTTTCTTTGTAGTGTAACCAAGTTTTGAAATGGTAGTTTTGTTATATAACCTTTATATGAACAAAAGAGCCATTTCCTTTCAAGACCAAATTAAAATAACAATCCATAAACAATTATTCAAGGCCGGGTGTGGTGGGTCACACCTGTAATCCCAGCACTTTAGTAGGAGAATCACTTGAAGCCAGGAGTTTGAGACCAGCCTAAGCAACAGATTGAGACCCCTCTTCTCTATAGAATAATAATAATAATAATAATATTTAAAAATTCTTCAAAAAAAGTTTTTTGGGTAAAATAAGAACTATTTTATATATTTACAGTTTAATATGCTAGTAAATGTTATATACAGAAGTTTTTGTTGACTTTAACAATTAGAAAGGCTATATTTATGGTATATGTAATTACAAATTAAATTTAGGGTAATAGTCAGCAGCTTCTCCACCATATCATTAAGTGCAAATTCAAATACACTTTTTAGAGGTGGTATCAGGCACCTACTACTTAATTAAAGGAAATAGTCAACTATAAGCTCTTTAATAACAAAGAATACATCTTACATATTTTTGTATCCTAAGCAGTTAGCATACTGCCTGGTATGCAATAAATGTGCAATAAATGTTTCATGCTAACATTTTTCTGGAGGGTAATTTATATCAAATATCCAAATGCTTAATTTAACTTATGCTTAAAAATTTAACTTTAGAAATGTATTACAAGGAAATAATTGGAAATGGATAGGCTGTTCATCACAGATAACAGCAAAAAATTTTAACAACTAAAATATCCAAAAAGAAAGAACTAGTTAAATATGTTACAGTATATCATATAAGAAAAAAGTTTTCATTTAAATAACATTTAACTGTAAGAAAAAATAAAATATATTATGAGGGAGAAAAAGCAGTGCAAAGACTAGAAGGCATGATAAATATCCCATTACAATTATATGCATACATGTGTGCATATAAGGGGGTGCCAAAGAATGTATACACATTTAAGAGATGTTATCTATATGTTACTTTTCGAAGTTGAATTAAATTACAATAGCAATGTAGAGTATGACATTCACTCATCCATGCTTCCGCCATTTTCTTTGACTATCCTGCCTGTGGCATGGTAATGCTAGCATTTATTTGATTAATGCCATCTTTTGAGTGAACGTCATACTTAAAATGTGTATACAACTTTTTGGCACCCCGATATATGTACACACACACACACACACACACACACACACACACATGCATACACACACGCATACATATCTGAATGGGACAAAAAATATTATCTGTTATAAGGATGAAACACATGTTTCTTACAAGCCCCTTCTGGTTTGTAAAGACAGGGGATGCTAAAATGAGTCTTTGTTTACTGAATGGAGAGATGCATGGGAGAATGAGGAGAGGCTGGTGGACAGCACCAGCTTTGTGCTGCAGGACTAATGACAGGCAAGGAGTTGAAGCAGTTAGCATTCCATGGGAATTAGGTGCAGGGCAAAGAACAGATTTTTACTTGTAAAGGTAGATTTGCTTTGAGGAGGAGTGAACAAGTGCTGATGCGTACTCAGGGGCAAAGAAGCAAGTCTCCCTGTTGGGCCTAACCACCATCTGGGATATTTTTATGAAAGAAAATGCATCAAAACATTAAACATTCATTAGCTGGATAGAGAAGAAAGTAATTTTCATTTCCCTCTTTGTACTGTAACAGTTTTCCAAATTTCTGCAATGAATATACATTACTCTCATAATCTGAAAAGAATGTTATTCTAAACAATTAATTGATATCAAGTGAATGAATAAGTAAATCAATGAATTTATAAATTTAAAATGGTAGTTTAAAGAAAGACAAAGTGTATCCTTACTTGGATTTTTAGTTTATAATACTCAGTGATCTATCACAGAAAACAGAGATCTGAATACCACATGTACTCACTCATAAGCAGACCGTGAACATTTATCACAATACCATAAGAAAGGGATTGGCAGTAGTGGGACACTGCCAGGGTAGGGAGGAAGGGCACATAACATCAATAAGGGTACCCAAACTTTACTTGCACCATGACCACTTACGTACCTAACCCTGAATTTTACCCCACATCTTTAAAATAAAAATAAAAGTTAATTTTTAAAAAAGTAAAGAAAGACAAAGTATATTCTCAAATGGCAATTGCTTTGATTTGCACTGAATATAAGAAAAGTCAGCACTTCCTTCCAGTTTTGGTTACCCTTTGAAATAAGATACTTGGTTTTAGAACACACACATATACCCACACACATTTTTCCAATGAGTTCTACAATGCCTGATTAATCAAAAAATAAATTTGCCTACTTTACTTTCTTGAAAAAAAGTAATATATCTTGTCCTTTTAAATCAATATTTTAGTAAAAAAAATTTAATAGATATTACTTGGATCCACAATGAAGTAGGCATTGATAGTAATTTTAAAAATTCTATTCTTATGTATTTTTCATTAAAAGGGGCAATATAACAAAATAAAAATGTGCATTAAAGAAACTAATGAATGTAGTTGTGTTGACATTCATGTTCTCCCAATTGTACCTCCTACTGATTAAGAGCACTGATACTAGCCAGACAACTAAGGCTCAGAACCTGGCTCCACCACATACTGGCTATGTCATCGTAGGGCTGTCGTTTAACGTCTCAGTTTCCTCATTTGTAACATGGGGATAGTATTAATTTCCATCTCAGGGTTGTTTTGATAATAGTAACATTCATTTTGTAGCATTTGTACACTTGTCTAGATAATTGCCCTGTATTTGGGTCCTGCCATATGTATTTATGCCCATGTTTACATTTGTGTTAGTGCCAGTGAGCACCAACACATTCTTTCTCCCTTGCCTCCCCTTGAAGACTTCAGCACAATTTTCATTTTGTTTTAGTGAAAGTGTTTATTTGGCACTAACATATGCAAGCGTGGGCATTAAATATTGCAGTCATTCTTTCTACGTTCACTATTATTGCCCTCAGATTCTTTTGTTAGTTATAAAAGCAACACTTAGCTTTGTGGCAAAAATTCACTATTAAAAGATAGTTTAATAGAATAAGACCTTAGTGCCCTAACGTATTTAATAAATTGAGATTATGATTTGACATTAGGAAATGATACTGCAGTGGAGTAATGTATATGTTAACTGTCTTACACTCACAGGAATAGAATGTAGGTGTACTTAATACGTACATCATGACCTCATCCCCAAGACTGGCCACATGGAACTGTAACATGTTGCACAAAAGAAGGTTTTACAATGGTTCAGATAGAAAGAAATAATGGGAGGAATGAGTCATTACACGACATGCTGTGGTTTAGTTTTACCAACCAAAAGAGAAGACAGACTACAGAAATTAGCATTTATTTGGTAAGGAGATGTATCATATGAGCTCTGTTTTTGAAAGTATGAATTTGCTGTAGCTCATTAGCAGTGTGTAGCAGTAAATACATAAGATATCTTCGTTTGATGATATTTCTTAATCAATGTTACAAAGAAGATTATTAAAATGATTGACCTTCTAAATAAAGATGTACATATATGTGACTAAAAATAAATAAGTTGCACCATGTGTCATAAGAAATGCTTTTATTTATGGTTGTATTGGTTTTCTAGATTTGTTTTTATATAACCTTTACATTTGTTTTGGTTGTATAGTTGTATAAAAGCCACAGGTAAAGGAGTTCATAGCTAGTTTTATAGTTTTACATATAGTACAAATAACAGTACAATAAAAATAATGCTCACCAAAATCGGGCATCTATAAGAATTTTTTTTTTCTTACTTTCAAGGGAAAAAAATCTGAGAAATACCCTTTGCTGAAGTAACCTGGTTTTCTTTACAGAGTGTTTCATACTATATCATTATCAAAAGTAATATGCCGGGCTCGGTGGCTCAGCCTGTAATCCTGCGCTTTGGGAGGCTGAGGTGAGTGGATTGACTGAGCTCGCGGGTTCGAGACCCGCCTGGGCAACTTGGCGAGACCTCATCTCTACAATAAATCAAAAAACCAGCCGGGCATCGTAACGCGTGCCTGTAATTCCGGCTACTCGGAAGGCTGAGGTGGAAGGATCGCCGTAGCTCAGCAGGTTGAGGCTGCAGTGGCCGGGAGCGGCCACTGCACTCCAGTCTGGGCAACAGAGTGAGACTCCAACTCAAAAAAAAAAAGGTAATGTATAATTCTGGCTGAAAATGTAATATATTTGGTTTCTATTCAAAAACTAGGATAGGTTTGTGGGCTTAGTTATTATTGACAAAGTTGATGATGATAATGGTGAAGATTATTCTGCAAATCTAAAGGTGATGTTCCTACTCCCCATCAATAGGATGTACACTGATTAATACTGATCCATTGACAATTTCTATCGTTATGATAAATTACATGCCATTGCAAGCTTTCATTTTTTCATTTAAAAATGGACATTACTTATTTGATTATTTTAGAAAGTTGAGATGAAGAACAAAGAAATATCGGAAAGTTGTTTAAATAGCAAGATTCTATGGCCATATAAATGATATTATTACTTCATTACAAATAATCTCAGATAATGAATTATCTCATATATTCTTTGAGTTCTTCCTGCTTGTTTAGATGATCAGGTATAGGTTATAAGAAGTTGGGTATAGAAACTGATTTTTTCTTGGCTATAATAAAATAACGTTGCTGAAATTTGATTGTTTTCAGAGGCTATACATCACTAAAACTTTTACACCACTTAGAGGATCAACAAAGCCTTCAAAGAAAAAAATACGATTACCACTCTTTGATAAATATAAAGTGCATCGGTGTAGGTGTACAATGCAAAACAAAGACACCTCCTGAAGCCGTAGCCCACATTCCAGAAAGAACTGAAACTGGGAAACAACTCCAGCTTTACCACCTGAGCTCCTGCCCTTGAATTGATATTAAGTAACCATATCACTCATTATAGCCTTTAATCTCCCTTGCTGATACCTTTTAATTTTTAAACAACTCTGCTTTACAAATCATATCCTCTTTCATGTGTTCTCCCAGCTAAAAAATTAATTTTGCAAGCAAAATATCTAAACAGTAAGCATAATAAGAATGAAACAGGTTAAAGCTCATTAGCAGCAGGGAGGAGATGTAGTAAAACTCTGCCAGTTTCCCTACATTTCCTTCTCAGCAGGGACTGGGCACCAAGCTGTGAGTTAGTTCTATAGCACAATGCTTGGCTGCTGTTTCAGCAATTGCGCCTCTATTGCTTCAAGTATAATACTAAGAATTCACTTTGATTTTTGATTTTTCTTTGCAATAATAGTGTCGAAAAGGACCCTGCAGAGTTAAAATGTATAGTTAAGCACCAAGTACCAGCTAATCAGGAGACTATAAAAATGTAATTGATAAGAAAATAATGATAGATTATAAAGTCATTTTATCTTTAAAAATATTAACTTCTTGACAAACAGAAGCTTCAGAGTCTGGATGAAATTGGTAATTGCTCAAATTAAACTTTCTTGATACATCATGCAATATCTACCATTCAGTAGAATGACTGTTATATAACAGATGACAGATAATTGTGTACGAATCAAAGCAATACACTGATTATGACAGAAAGTAAAAGCAAATGAATTCTTGCTATAAAAAACATAATTTCAAATTATTAGCCTAGGATTTCTTCCTTCATGTACAATGTTAAAATAGAGCCACCTTTGAGAAAACGTAGCAATCTCAACCAAATTAAGGTGCCTATACATGTGACTATTGACAATGCTTTATTAAAAAATTTTTTTCTAGACATTAAAACCCTTTCCTGAGGCTAAAAGCAGTGCTTAGATGTTCTAAAACACTGTTGGAGAGATCATCTTCAGTATGAATTCACCTGCTAGACTGGATGTCCAGGACAGATTGTTAGGACATAATTTATTCAGAAAAATGAACACACACCATAGAATCCAATTCATGGGGTTTCCAACAGATCAGACTGCAACAGATGTAGATGTAACAATCAATAAATTTGTCTTCTTCTTCTTACAACTCTGAAAATTACTCTCAAAACTGATACTATATGTTTGTTTGATGTGTTTGTGTAGATTAAGTTTTTGCAATGGATTAATTCAGCCAAGTCTAACAGACAAGACTTTTTAAAAGTGACATTAACAGTGTTGCAGAAAAGCTACTTTAAATCCTTCAAAGAGAGAAAAAGGACCTTCTTACAAGTGCAATTGCTGGGAGAGTGGGAACACATATTCTGGCATTCTGAGCTTCTAAAATAAATTAATAATCCTTCTAGTGAAAGGTATTGGATTGGCCTCAAGTAGGGGTTAAACTTCCGCATTTCGTGAAAATTCAAATGGCAAAGTCAAGAGGATCATTATATTATGAAGAAGTTGACCTTAAAAACAACAAAAAAGGTTCACCTATATACTAAGATTGATTGATTGCTTTGAATTGCTTGACCCATTTTCCATGGTAAAAAGAGGAAAATTGAGTTTCCTAACATGTCTTCCCTAAAACAAGTACATGTTTTTGTATACCTTCCGATGCAACTAGGTCTCAAGAGTTTATATCAATTAGATCATGCCTTTGAAAACCTGTATTGATTTACCAAAGTCAATAGGTTATAGGTAACCGAAGTCATGGTAATCTAGGACTTCTGTGTCCTTGAAGTAGGCACAAGACAGTGGGTCATTTTGTAGTGTCAGCATTTTATGATGCAGTTTCAATAGCTCTAAAGGCAACTCAGCTTCCTTAACAATCCGCAGCACAGAGCCTATGGTTTAAAGATTTTCCTAAAGTTTTCCACCGAAAGCATGGAACTGAAAACTTCCTGTGAATTCTGCCTTTAGGTCTAATTACAAATTGACTAAGAAGAATAGAAATGCATTGAAAGTAAAGATATATACGTAGAAAATCTGACAGAAAATACAGCTTCAATGTGGCAGAAAAAAGCCAATCCGAAACAAATGACTTTACAAAAATAGTGCTCTCTAATACTTTATTGGTACATAAAACATGGACAACTGCTGACATTATATCTACCTTTCGGAATAATTTCATCCGGGCTACCTGCCATCCCGACTGCATATCAAGTGACAAGAAAAGAGTAATCACTACAAAGTCCTTGAAAACAGCCAGACTACCACGATTGAAGCGATACTCATCAAAACACAATTCTGCTGACTGATCAGGTATGAGAAAGAGCAGCAGCAGGATACTCAACAAACTGGAGTGTAGAGTTCTGAAGTGTGATATTTCCAAACGGGGAGGACAGGAAATGCTTTAGATTATTACAGAAGCAGAGCCTAGAGCAATCTGGAATTAAATGTAGGTGACTATGACAGTAGGTGACAGAGCAGCCTGGGATGCAGCTACAAGAAACAGAGTTGTTGTTTTTCAATAAAAAAAAATTTCAGGCTGATTACTGCCTAGAAGGTAGAGTTGCAAATAGTGATGGACCTTTCAGGTAGTAGCTGTTATCAAATAAATGACAATTCTCATATGAAAACGTCTGAGTGCTGAAAGTAGTAAAACATAGAATTATAAAAATGTATGACTGGACAAAGCCATAAACATCATTGTTCAATCATTTTATACAAAATAAACAAAGTTGCAGAAATGGGTGTCTTCCTCATTAGTGAGCAGCAGAGTTAGCATTTGAATCCACGTCTCCAGACCCCTCTTCTAGCTATAAACCCTACTAGAAAGCATTTTTGAAATATCCTCTCTAAAATAGAGATGCAGGCCAGGCTTGGTGGCTTAGCCTGTAATTTCAGCACTTTGGGAGGCCGAGGTGAATAGATTGCCTGAGCCCACGGGTTCAAGACCAGCCCGGGCAACTTGGTGAGACTTCGTCTCTACAAAAAGTCAAAAATTAGCCGGGCACAGAAACACCTTCCTGTAGTCCCAGCTGCTTGGAAGGCTGAGGCAGAAGGATTGCCACAGCCCAGAGGTCGACACTGGGGTGGCCATCAGTGTGCCACGGCACTCCAGCCTGGGCGATGGAGTGAGACTCCAACCCCCGCCAAAAAACAAACAAAAAAACCCCAGAGGTGCAACCTCCTAAACTAGAAGAAAGCCTATGCAACTCCTTTATATCTTCAAAGAATATCTGGGGATGGGGCTGTGAGTCAAGTGTGAAATCCATACACTCAAAACCTTCAAGGAATTATTAAATATTCTTCTCTGATAGTGTCTTTGAACTTCCAATATAGTTCTGTGATATTTAGTCAAAGACCTATTGTGAACTTGAAGGGAATTCAGAGGTCATCCCCTCCAACCTTTTCATTTCCAGGTGTAGGAACACCCTTAACTAATTTTCACATAGATAGCCCTCTCAGCTTTCAGTTCTCTAGTTCCTCTGCCTCTTCTTTAAACATATTCACTGATACTCAATGAATGAATGATTTAGGCTACTAGTTTTTCTCCAGAATTCCCATCACTCTACTCCTACCAGCCGAGTTATGCATGTAGAAGTCACCAGTTGTCTGTATTCCAAACTTGAATATGCTAGTTGCATGTTCTTTCAATTAACACAAACCTATGGAATATAAATGTGAGATAAAATAGTGTTGCTTTTGTAAAACCTAAGTTGAGTATTTTGGATAGGGTTTACAAAAATGAGTTGCTATTAAGAACATTCTGTCCATGTTGGCAAGCATGTGGAACATTTTTCCCTCGGCAGAAATGCAAAATGATGCAGCCACTATGGAAAACATCATGAAAGTTCCTCAAAAAATTAAAAAAGATAAAGAGAAATAAAAGATAGTTTTGGCTTAAGAATGTAAAGAATAGGTATAATGATTTAATCACTTCCACTATAATCAAGCTGTTTATTCAGTTCAATAATTATTTCTTAGGGTTTGCTTTGTGCTAGGTGCTATGATAGGCATCTTATTACATCATGTGGAAGGAGCACGGAATTTGGAGTAAGACCTGGCTCAAAGCTTGGCTCTACTTTTAATATTTACCTTATTAAGTTGCCTATAAGATTTAATAGTAGTCTACCTGACCCATGGTGGGTACTCAATAAATTTCAGTTTGCCCAAATATATCATTGCATTGAATCACCACGATGACTGACAAGTGGGTACTATAATCCCCATTTTATAGTTATATTGCTAATAATTTGGGGAGGTAATATACAAACCTTGTCTAAGGCCTATGCTCTTTCCCCTAGAGGATACTATCTCACTGTGATATAATTCTGAGTAGGACTCCATTCAGAATGATTTAGCCAGGCTGAGTTGCAAGTATACCACCAATAACTGAATGAATTGATATTGCTTCTAGGAATGAACTGGACAGAATTTCTTAGTGGAATCTGTTCATAATCTCGGGAACAGCTGCCATACGCAATGATTTAAATTTAATTAGTGTTTATGTCCAGACTTTTTTTCCATTTCAATGATGACTTGGGTTATCCAGTTGTTTCTTGGGTCTGCCTCTTTTATTATTTATTTATTTATTTATTTTGAGTTGGAGTCTCATTCTGTTGCCCAGACTGGAGTGCAGTGGCACATTCCTGGCCACCGCAGCCTCAACCTGCTGGGATCCAGCCATCCTTCCGCCTCAGCCTTCCAAGTAGCTGGAACTACAGACACGCACTACCACGCTCGGCTAATTTTTGATTTATGTAGAAACGAGGTCTCACCAATTGCCCAGGCTGGTCTCGAACCCTCAGGCTCAGGCAATCCACTCGCCTCGGCCTCCCAAAGTGCTGGGATTACAGGCTGAGCCACCGAGCCCAGTCTTATTATTATTTTTGATTAATTATTACATGTTATAATAGAAGGACTAATCATACAAAGTAATTTAACTAGAAGTTGAAAAGAAAGGATTGGTGAGGGCATAGTCCTAATTTTTACCAGTTAGAGTTAGGATTCATGATTTCTGTTCACTCTGATTTTAGGAGTATTGCCTTGGCATTTGAAGAAGCATTAAAAGCCTGGTGTCAATAACAAGGTACTATTGTTATTAGTGTCATTATTTCCAGTTTGAAGATCATTATCATGGCTGGAGAGGATAGAAATTGAATAGAAACTGAACAATGATGCCCTTTCTTTCTACTTTTAACTTTATAGTATGTTTCACATGCAATGAGATGATCACTGCTTTGTTCTAATTCTTACCTCAAGAGTTGCATTCAGGCCGGGCTCGGTGGCTCAGTTTGTAATCCCAGCGCTTTGGAAGGCCGAGGTGAGTGGATTGCCTGAGCCCGCGGGTTCGAGACCCACCTGGGCAACTTGGCGAGACCTCATCTCTACAATAAATAAAAAAATCAGCCAGGCGTGGTAGCATGTGCCTGTGGTTCCAGCTACTTGGAAGGCTGAGGCAGAAGCATTGCCAGAGCCCAGCAGGTCGAGGCTGCGGTGACCAGGAGCGTGGGCCATTGTACTCCAGCCTGGGCGACAAAGTGAGACTCCAACTCAAAAAAAAAAAAAAGAGTTGCATTCAAATGACTTGACATTATTAAATATTTTAGCATTTTCACTGCTTTAGTTTATGCTACATTTTAGTTTTTCTATCACAATTCTTATGTTTGTATTACAAACATAGATATTTGTCATGGTGTTATTGTCCCCATTTTTCTAGCATTTCTTTAGCTTCTAGGAGATACAATTTCCTAATTTACAGAAAAACAAATTGGCAATCTGTCAGACTGTTTGCTTTTAAGTCATTATGTTACCCAGTGTAATACTTGTATAACATAGCTAAATGTCCATCCCTACCTAGCCCTGCTTATCTTTAAGTAACTGCAAGGTCTGTGGACAGAAGTTTCCCTCTTGACCAAACCAGCTAAATGGGTGGGATCTAAGATGACCTCTGAAGAACCTCTTACCTCGTTACAATATGCTTTCCATATTAAATGGAAAACTAACACACCCCTCGGCAACCACGACAGGAAGTATGGGCCCAAAAAAGAGGAGAGAGAGAAGGGACATGATCCACATTCTGGGAAATTTCCACCCATTCCCTGATAATACATGAATATTCCTCCCCTTGCTTTGACAGTTCAACCTCTTCATCAAAGATATCTTATATTTTAACCCCTCATCTCTCATTTGGTGAGAAGTTGATTTATGAATCATGTTCTCATTTCTCCATTTTATGGTCATAGATTTAAAATCTACTCTGTTTCAGCCCTATTTTCAGTTTCATATATTGGTTTGTGACTCCATTCTGGGGCAAAGCCAACTTTGTTGCTAACGCTTAAGCTTCCATTACATGCTCTTTGTGCTTCGCCTCACTTGTCCATTCTTTTCTCACTAGTTTTCTTCAACCCAAGCTTCATGCCAGTGAGTCCTCCTCATGTGTAATCCACCCTCTCCTTTTATTTCTGCCTTATAAAAGTTCATTCTATAATTTAAGATTCAGGAAAACCCCAAACCTGGAATCTTCTAAACCTGGAATTTTCTCTCCCTGTTTCTACTGCTCCATTGTATTTATTATGGCATTGACTAAAATGTATAGTACATGATATTTGCCAATTCTTTGAATTACAGGGAACTTCAAAGTTCCAAAAGACCACTAGAATGGCTAAAGAGTAGAAATTTTACAATCCAATTCAATAAATTGGCTGCTATCTCTCACTGCCAATCAAAACAAGAGGCAGAAACTGGGAGAAATGGATGTTTAATCTGATATAATGGAATCAGAGACGAGTCTGTGTATTTACCCCACAAAACTTGCTTCCCAACATTACAACCTTACTCAGAATTTATACTCCATAGCCCTTACCCATCCCCCAAGACTAAATTAACAAAGGCATGACTCAAGATCTCCTAATTCCTTCGCCAATCCCCAAAATTGAATTAACAAGCCTAAGGATGTGACCAAGATCTCATCATGCTGATAGTTCCTTAAACAGAGGAGAATGGGAAGTTACAACAATCAAAGAAACTACCTTAGTACATTTAGATAAACAACTTCCAATCAAACATGAGAGATATAAGTAACCCCTGTTGCCAGTGCCTTGGCCTGCAACAGAAAGGAGAGCTTTATTGATGACATCAGTTTGCAAACTGAAAAGAGCTAGTCTCTGGTGTGCCCAAAGGAATTCTTTCTTCTAAGAGGGGAAGGGCAGGTTTTATGCCTCACATGGCCTGTACCACATAATAGAGTCATAAATATTCTGCAGTTTTGGGGGGAAAGCAATACATATTTATAAGAAGAACCAAAAGCATGTGCAATGGGTAAACATACATGTAATGTACATACATCATTTCTTTGGGGTGGGTTTTTAGCATTAAAATGCAGTGGAATTTGGTTCTTTATACCAAAAGGTAAACTATAGAACACAAAGACAGTTTGTGTGCAGCCTCTAAAACTGGCTGAAACTGGTTTAGGGTCTGCAATAGCTATTGAAAAAGAATGCTTGAAAGGCAGGTCCTCTGTCCAATCAGAGTTGTAATGGTCTGGGTTGCAATGGGCCTGACAATTTGCCTGATAACTCCTATTGTTAGGGAGTTTAGCATGAGTGCGGTTCTTCTAGTAGCTGTAGGAATTTAGAAATTTGCCATGCCAGCTGGGTCCTGAACCCTCAACCCATAGGTAACTTTTGTTCCCATAACTTTAGGGTTCATCTCAGTTGATAAAGAGGCCTGCATTTTGGTCTCTCATATCACATTTCCCTCTGAAGTATCAAGTCTAAGTTGTGGAAATTAATTAACAATAGACAGATTAACAAAAGAAAAGCCATAACAAACTTATTAATGTGCTTAAGCATAGTAGCCATACAAAACATGAGAACTCAGAAAAGGCACAGATGGTTAAGGTTTAAATATTCTTTTCGTAGGGGAGTGGAAAATGGGGGGCTGTAGGAAATTTTAGGGGGGGATGTAAATGATTTCTAGGGGAAATTAATAGACCCAGAAGGCAGACATAAACTTGTAAATGATTCCCTCTGGAATTTGAATAAGCACACTGTTTTGTAACAAAGTCTGTCCAAGTGTGGTTCTACTCTGTCTTCTTTACTGTAATAGATAATACAGTTTTGAAGAGGACATTGTTTTGTCTTTGGCAGTTCTGGTCTTAAGGCAGATAAAGGAATATCAGAGTAAAAGTCCATCTTGTGCCAGGGCGAGGGAGGAGACAGGAGAGGTCAGAAAGCCCTTGATTCTGAATCAGTTTCTAAAACTTTCCTATTTTTTTCTTAAAAAAATTTTTTTTTTAAAAATTTTAATTTTAATTTTTTTCGAGATAGGGTCTTGTTCTGTTGCCTAGGTTGGAGTGCAGTGGTGCAACATGGCTCGCTGAAGCCTTGAACTCCTGGGCTCAAGCAATTCTCTTGCCTTAGACTTCCCAAGCTGCTAAAGCTATAGGAACAAGCCACTGGGTCCAGCTAGGTCTTCCTGCTTTAGTTAAAAATGCTCAGCATGCCAAGTTGCCTTACTTTTCGGGTATCATTTTCTAAGCCTCGACATAATCTTTCTTTCAAAAATGGTCTGTTCTAAATTTTGATGAATTTCAAGATATACCTACCATCAATCACTGTTTACTGAAGCAGATAACAAGCAAAAATATAAACCAGCATATATGCCATATTTCATTGTGGGTCAAAGGCATTTTACATCTAACTGACGCATACCTCAAAGCATATCCCCCTTGTCATAAAATTAACTAAGTCCTCCCTGGAGATATTTCTCTTCTTTTTCTGCTCTGCTCTCATGGCCATGTCCTTGAAGTAGCATCTTCAGAAAGAAGAATAAAGGACCATTCTACTCAAATGCTGATTCAAACAACCACTATTTTTGAAGTCCTTTTCTGTTTTAGGTTTTCTACATGCCATTTGGAAATCCTATGGACATCCTCATTGCGCAAATGATATGACCAGTCTAGGCAAAATAGCACAACCTCATCTCTACAAAAAATAAAAAAGTTAGCTGGGTGTGGTGACACTCGTCTTTAGTCCCAGCTACTTGGGAGGCTGAGGCAGGAGGATCACCAGAGCCCAGGAGGTTGAGGCTGTAGTGAGCTGTGTTCATGCCACTGCTCTCCAGCCTGGGCAACAGAGTGAGACCCTAACTCGAACAAAACAAAATAACCAACCAAACAAAAAATGATATAATCAAAGATTAGCATGGTTAAGCAACTTGCACAGAATCAGAGGCAGAACAGGGATCTAAACCAAAGCTCATCTTAAGTCAAGATCTGCATGCACCTTTCCCCTATGAAGCCCTCCCTGACACACACTCTTCCCACTGCTGAGATGGATGTGAATTCTGATAAAGCTGGTGGGAATCATTTGCATGATTGATGTATGTCCTGCTTTATTCCAGAAAGGATTTAAGACAGGGGTGAAATACAATCATGTTTTTTGTAATAGTACACAAGAATGGGTTTTGGTTTGTACAGTTTCAGTTTAAATCCCAAGACTCCTCCTACCTGACAGCTGTGAGAAACCTGTTTTCTCGCTGATAGAAGGAAATAATACTACCTGATTCCTAGTATGGTTGTGAGAACTACAATGGAAACGCAAAATAAGATTCTAAGCCCCCAACTAACTGAACAGACCTCCTTTGGGCCAAGAGAAACCTGAAAAACTAAATTCCAGCCAGGATAGGAAAGGAGGTCTAATGCGACTTGTTATACCCCTCCTTGTGGGTGGTTAGGCATAATTGACTACTATTAACATTAAAGTAGAGATCTTAAGACTTGACAAAACAGACTCTGGCAGTAAGACACCAACAAATTCCAACCTGATTTTGTTATTAACATCACATGGCAGATAGCAGGCTCTTAAGGAAATAAAAATAATTTGCCCCAAAATATATTTCTTTGATATATTTGTCAAAACTTCCATATTTGGAATGACCCAGCAAGTCATCACTTGAAGACAACTGTAGAAGATCCCCTTCCCTAAGAAGAGTCTGACACCTTCAAAGATATTTACACCTATTCTCTCTGAAGCCTGCTACTTAGAGGTTTCATCTACATAAGAAGAAAGTTGGCTTCCACAACCCCCCATATCTTAACTAAAGCATTTCTTTCTACTGACTTCAAGTGTTTTAGACAGAGTTTAACTTTTTTTTTTTGAGTTCAAATCTCACTCTTGTTGCCCAGGTTGGAGTGCCGTGGCACGCTCACGACCACCGCAGCCTCGACCTGCCGGGCTCAGGCGATCCTTCCACGCCTTCCAAGTAGTTGGAACTACAGATGCACACCACCACGCCTG
The DNA here is from genome assembly GCA_963574415.1 of Tarsius wallacei. NCBI lineage: Eukaryota > Metazoa > Chordata > Mammalia > Primates > Tarsiidae > Tarsius > Tarsius wallacei. The sequence goes on from CAUYQG010288588.1 coordinate 37,973, forward strand.
GCTAGTTTTTGTGATTTATTGTAAAAACGAGGTCTCACCAAGTTGTCCAGGCTGGTCTCAAACCCCCGGACTCAGGCAATCCTTTTGCCTCCACCTCCCAAAGTTCTGGAATTACAGGCTGAGCCACTGCGTGCCCAGCAGAGTTTAACTCTTTCAACCAATTACCAATCAGATAATCTTGGACTCACCTATGGACTGTAAGCCCTCTCCTTTGCAATGCCCCACATTTCTGGGTGAGACTGATGTATACCTTATATGTACAGATTATTGTCCTTGCCTGTAAACTTCTGTCTCCCTAAAATGTATACAACCTAGCTGCAACCCAACCATATTGTGCACATGTTCTCAGAACTTCCTGAAACCCTACCCTGGGCCACAATCACTCATATTTGGCTCAGAATACGCTTCTTTATTTTACAGAGTTTGACTTTTCATCAACAACAGGAAATAGCATATGTAAAGCTCCTGGCACAGTAGTTGGTACCAAGTAGTGGCATAAATACTCGTTCCCTTTTCAGTTTACCCTATCCTTTGACATGAAGTTGATTCTTTTTAGGTGTAGTCCCATTTGAAGGCAGCATAGCTCTATTTTCCCCCCACAGAAAATTACTTTAATGTTTAACCATCAATTTACTCATGTGTGAACAATCCTCTAAGCTTTAAAAGGTCTTTAGCAACCACATCCTCCTTGCTACACGGAATGGAACCATATAACTTGGGATTAAACTTGACTATTAATTTTTATAGGATTTATTGCTGCTCTATTGATATATGAGATACAGATAACTAATTGACATTATCTGGTGAGACTACTGAATCTGAACATTTTACAGCAACCCTACACAATTTGTATGCATCTATAACATCCGCTTTATTTATTTATTTATACATTTATTGAGCACCCACTTTTTGCCAAGGCACCATGCTAAAAACCTATGTGGTGATAAGGAATGAGAATAAGGAAGGCAAAGTTGTTACTTCTTAGAAACTGTTTATCTTGGAAAGAGAGGAAGGGAAGAATGTAGAAGTTAGGAGGAGACAAGCATAAATGCATGCTTGTAACTCTGAATGATATGTGCTATATTGAATTATATTGAGTTCTAATAGATCAAAGGGAATGCGTCACACATTTATAATACTAAATTCTTCTATCTCAAAATTAATATTAGTAACAAGAATAAATACAATGTGTGTATTGAGAAATATACTTATAATCTTTATGTTTATTAGCAGAATAGTACAATTTACATGTGACTTAGCATCACTGAAATAATTTTTTTTTCAGATCTTGTCGCTTTTAAGAGCAATGCAAAAACAGAGAGACTGGGATATTTACTAAATCTAGCTTTGCTAAAGATTTCCACTTTATAAAAAAGGACAGGGATTTTTTTTTTCATTTAAAAATCATGGAAATCTATGATGAATTAATAATATTCAGATATTAAGTTGAACTTCTGCAATTATTGTTTAGTAATTTCTCACATAAATTGTTTCACCTTTTTTCTCACTTTTGTCTTTGGCCATCACTCATTAATCTTGATGGTCTTGGCAGTTGTTCATTGGCAGCAATAAAGGTAGTTGCATGGAAAGAATAGAAGGAAAGTATTTTCACTAAGAACCCTTCAAAGAAGGACCGCCATCATATATATTTTTCTCAAATGAAGACATTTTAGAGTTAGAATACTATAAGCAGTGTTTATTCCATGTTATGAATGATGAAGAAAATTTCAAGAAAGGTTAAGTAATTAGTCAATACTAAATCAACATGTGACTGAGACAATGACATCCACTTGTGAACCAGACTTTCCAGAAGGGAAGACAGAACACAAGAAAGCATACTGTGAATATGATAAGCCATCAAGAGGAAAAGGAAACAAACAGACACGGTTCAAACAAGCTCTCAGAAAATGGTGTGCCACAGTGTTTCCTTCAAATTCTTATTCTGATGTTTAGTCTTCATTAGGAGTCTAAATTATAATTGACTTTTGCTCAGAGCACCTAATATGACACGGTTCAAATGAAGACTCTGATGCCAGTCAAAGACTATGACAAGAAAACCTTGTTAAAAATACTCATTTACTTGTTAGCAGAGTTTTTCTATACACTTTTTAATGCTGCCCTCTAGGATTCATTTTTATTTATTTCCTCCGAAGGTTCCATATCTTTTATGACAGTCTTCTCATTCATGTTACCCAGAAACGAAAGAGCCTGGGGTTTCCTGACATCAGTGCTTTTAAGATATGCTCTATTCCCCAGTTTTGAGCAAAAGTCAAAGGAAAAGATAATATATGAGTACAGGGAGACCTGAAGCTTGACAGAGAATCTCTCTTTTTCCAGAGAGAGAAAGAATACCCCTTCCTCATTAGGAATAAAAGCCCAGAAGCCACTAGCTGACATCGGCCCTTGAAACCCCAGGCGCCTTTGAGTCATCAGAGCACGCAATAGCTCTATAGTGTCTGAAAACAAGAAAATGTCTCATATTCAATAATAACCTATTTTTCTGGTCATCTTTTTGTTCTAACACAGTGCACAGCATGTGTTCCTGTAGTCAAATGTACCAAATCAGCTATGGAACTACATATAGTATTATAAAATCCATGAAATGCAGATCTCATGAAAAGGGAATAATGGCTAGTACTAACTATTTTACAGGCATTGTACTATGGGTTTCACTTGCATTATCTCATTTAATCCTAACAGCAACAGTATGTTGAAGCACTATTTTAATTTTTCTATTGATACATATTAGTGTACATATTTTCAGGGTACATGTGATAATTTGATATATTCATATAATCAGGATAATTGGGATACTCGTCACTTTAAGTGCTATCTTTTCTTTATGCTAGGGACATTCAAATTATTAACTTCTAACTATTTTGAAATGTAGAATCAATTAATGTTAACTGTAGTCCCCTTATCTATTGAACACCAGCTCTTATTTCTTCTATCTACAATGTATATTTGGACCCACTATTAACCTCTCTTCATCCTGCCTCTACCCTTCCCAACCTCTGATAGCCACCAATCTACTTTCTATCTTCACGAGATCTATTTCTTTGGTTCCCACATATGAGTGAGAACATGCAGTGTTTATCTTTATGTGCCTGACTTATGTTTACTTAGCACAATGACCTCCAGTTCCATCTGTGCTGCTATAAATGACAGAATTTCATTCTTTTTCATGGCTGAATAATATTCATTTGTGTATATATATCACATTTTCTTTATCCACTCGTCCATTGGTGGAACTTGTTTTTTCTCTGTGTTTTAGCTATTTTGAGTGAGAGGTACTATTAATATAACCCTTTTACAGAAGAGTTCTAAACTGAGACTTAGAAGGAAAAAGTCAAAAGTAGTTTAAAAAGAAAAAAGATACCAAAACTCTTGCACATTCAAAGCAGAAAAGGTCGCATTCAAGAATGGGTTAGGGAAACATAGATAGTTGCTAAAATACCCATTTATCTCCAGACACTGTCTTAAGTCTGCAGATACAGCTTCTTATGATGGGTTGTGAGCATATCTGATACTCAGTATTTACAGATAAGGCTCTAAAGATTAAAAACTATCTTAGAGGTTGTTAAAGTGCCCCAGCCATACCACATACCATAGCAACTAAAAGCTTAATGCTCAGACTTCCAGGACCTTTCTATGCCTCAGATTGGTTGATGCTGAAGTCAGTCAGCCCCTCAAAACTCTGCTTTCTGGGCACCACCACTAGCTCCCACAGATGTTCTCACAGGCTGGCTGACCCTTGTCCCTTCTGAGGCTATCTGTGGAAATTTCAGCCTCTATGGGAATTTGGTTCTGAGGGAGCCAGGGAAAGACAAAAGAACTTGGAAGCATGGGCTGGCTGGTGGGTCATGGGTAAGGTGCTTTAGTAGATGATACATGTTTTAAAAATCACCTCCAATTGTGAGATCAGAAGAGAAATTCAAGTATGGATAAAGCGAAGTATTCCTTATTTATAGACTAGGGTACTCAATCATATTTATAATGGAATCCACTGGAATAAGACAAACTGGTCTCCAAATGCAAACATGAAATGTAGGATGAAACAGTAAAAACAATCCTCCAACATTAACAAGAATATTGTGCTATGCTAAATATATCATAAGATACATTTATCACAAGTGAAAATAGATTGTGTCAGAAACTCTGCCACTTCTAGTGAAGAGATTTTTAAAAATCCCTAAAACTTGGCAATTTGTCATGTTTAAAACAATATTAATCATATATTTAAGGAATCGGGTGTCCTTGATATAGATGTTAAGATTAATAATAAAGATATATTTCTTAAATGCAGTACAGATCTGATTCCTATTAGCTGGAACTCTGCTTTATACCTGCCTCATCCATTTTGTGGGAGAAGGTAGGCAGTGAGTTAGATACTCTGGGAGAAGAAGAACTGATAAGAGGTTGAGAGTAAGATATTAGCACAAGCCTCCCAAATTCGGGGTAGTTGATCTACAGCATAAACTTGTAACAATTTATGAATTTTTTGACTTTGAAATTCGATGGTGGCTTTCTGCCACATTTGAGCTTGCTTTATAAGGCACTTGACAATGTGTTGAAAAGAGGTTTGCCAAGTTATTTGTGTCCTTGTCTTTTTTTCCACACCACCAGCAAGAAAGTTCTTTAAGGGTGGGGATAGCATTGGCACATAAGTATCCACTGAATGGACTTGAATTTATAACTCCAAGCAGACAAGTTATAAGCAGAATTCTGGGAAACTATATTCAAGTAAATTGTTGATTATTTGAAAGTATTGCCATCTTCAATTGAGTACCTCTTTAAATCAAACAATCTTTTTGGGATTCTTGAATAAATTATCCATTGTTTTTGCACTTTTAGATGCTTGAGATTATACAATAAACTTATAACCTAGTTATTACTGACGGTTAAATAGTTTTGGACTTTCACTTCAAAGAATTAAGCAAAGAATTCCCGGACCCAGTCATAATAATTCTTGTGAACATAGTTCTATAAAATACAAGGCATGCTAACATACTAATTCACAGTAGAGCTCCGCAATCTTTAGTGTAATAAAATGTAACCCCAAACTCATATGACTGGAAGAATATTGCTATCTAGTGTTGAAATGGATCATTTAAAAAATTGGAACTAAGTGCTGAACAGGGAAATCCACAATAAAAATGGCAGCCATAAAGGAAAAAGCAGCATTCATAAAGAATTGTCAACATTTCCCTTCATATGAATGCTTCTGTTAAAATATGTTAATCTGATCATTTTGATTTACTGGGTTTGCTTGTTATTTACAAAAGGCCAATCATGTAGAATTTTACATCTTGGAGTAGACACTCCATGGCTTTTTGGTATAATCCCCCGCTTCCCCAGTAGAGGAAGAAACAAAAAGTCCTGATTAATGGCTATGGACAGGGATATGAGGGCTACAAAAATGAGACAAGACAGTAACATACTCCTTTTGTAAAGTGCAACTAGAGCTTCAAAAGGTGGCAATGAATCCTACTTTACAGATGGAAAATGTATATGTGCCTGAAACGTACTCAGTTTATCTCCTGCTTTAGGATTTCTAGATATTTCAGAATATTTTTTTGAATTAAGGCACATCATCTATTGTTGTGTTTCACCCCCATAAAAGCAGTCTTCTTAACTACTCTTGGGCATTGGTCTGAGAAATAGCCACATGACACTCTTTAGTGTTTGCTGAGTGAAGAGGAAAGACAGCGAAGAGTCAAGCAGCCTCCTAAAAAGGCAAATGGTGGAACTTTTTCTCAGATTTCAGCACCATTCATTCATTCTGGAAATAGTTATTAAGTCCCTAGAAATAGCTGGGCTTCTACTGAGCAGCCAGTTTGTTTTTATCTCATGGACATTACAGATTCTGTCACCGACTGCCTTTCCCTTTTTGCATAGACAGATAAAATGCTTGAGCCAAATGTGACAAGGACATAAGACCTCATGGCACATATTTTATGTGTATCAAAAAAACTAATCTTAATCCCTGCTGGCTTTATTTTATTGAAAGTTAACAAACATTTAGTGAGTATGCAATATGAACCAAGAGCTCTATTTTTTCCAATTTCTTCATTTAATACAAATAAAACTTTTGTCTTTTATGTACTTCTCTAAGCTATCAAATAAAGAATACTACGCTTCTAATTTTTAAGGGTGCAGATTGCAGTTATAAGACCACACTTCTCCAAATGAGAGAATTAACTTGCCTCAATTTCTGGCAAGAAAGATGGTTTTCTATAAATTCCAATCACATCATATGGTTTGGTGCAAAATGAACTATCTATATGCATGAAGCTAATTGCTTAATAGCCCTACTAACATATGCTTTCTGGAAAAAATATATACACACACATACAACAAATGTAATTGGTGGAATCCTTTGCGTAAAGGTCTCTGGAGTCTTAGCAGAAAGTTGTAAGTAAACCAAGAAACTTGCATACAAAATTATTCATTTATTCTACTCTTCGAGTCAAGTGTAAGACAGTACTAGTCATCTTGGAAAGCAATCTGGCTATTCTTTCCTTTAAAAGCAATTTCATCTGGTGAACAAATATGAAATGTGTTAAGTTTTTCCTAAAGATACCAAAGGTACATCTTTCTGTATTTTGAAAGTAATAGTATAACAGGATCAAAAGACTTTATCTGAAAAATCATCGTTTAAGAAAGTTGTTTGATCAAAAGTAATTCTTAGAACTTTAATATAGAGTCCTACTATAAGTACAACTAGGATGTGATTATTAAAATACAAATGCATTCCTATAGGTAGTAATACTCTTTAAAAATAATTTTAAGTACAGAAATTATTTAAAAATAATTTTTGTCTTTTTGACAGAATTATGTAACAAAATTTAATGCTCTAGCTTTAAAATGCCTGCCTAGGAAGCTCAGTCAGAAATCAAGACTAAACATCTCAGTTATCCTTCACAGTTTCATAAGAAAACAATGACTCTTGTATCATGAAGGTGAGAACCTCTTAATCATTTCTGTACCCCAAATAAATACCTTACATAGTAACTGGAAATTATTAAGAATTCAATAAATGGCAGTGATTGGATACAAAAATTAATGAAATGATCAAGACTGTTAGAGATGGAAGATGACATTTAGAAAAAAAAACGAGGCAACAGTTGATTTAACTGCCATGCATTTTAACTTCTGGTCAAGAGTAAAACAGTAAAGACTAGAACCCACATTTCTTGACTTCTAGATCAATTCTTTTTCATGTCATTATGGCTATTTTTTAGTGCAAATCAAGGATGACATATTGCTTGCATCATAAAAAAGAAAGGAGTAATTCACTTGCAACACAAAACAAAATGGCTTTGGGGGAAGAAATCACTTTTCTGAACAGAACAGGACTAGGCTCTGTGAAAGACAAGAGGAGAGTGAGTATATGATAGAAGAAAGATTTAAAAAAAAAAAACAACCTCTCAAGATGAGGATTTGAGGAAAAGGAAATTGTGATATACAAAATTGTGATATCATTACAAGGTAAACTCCTGGGAGTTGCTCAATGCAGAATGTTGTTGGAGTGTTTTCCCTTTTCCCGTAGGAGAAGTTGGTGTGGATTCCTCAAAAGACGTAAATTGGATCCCAAGAAAATGGAGAATCTAAGCTAAATACCCGGAGAGTCTTTGGAAAACAGAGAAAGAAAGAAGACAGAAAAGAGAGGGTTTAAGAAAATATGTACTGTTACAGTTTAAGGGGGATTAGGTTTCCAAACCAAAAGTTGTCCAGGAAGATTACAGAATTCTAGGGCCACCTTGGCAAAATGAAAGATGGTGAGATGTTCCTTAGGTTGTCTAAATTCTTGCTTTTTGCACTATACTACACCTGGAGAGGTGTTCTGCAAGTAAATGCAGGAACATTTTGATTGGTGTACATTAGAGACTAGATAGTCAAAGGATTGGAACTCCTTGATAAGATTGTATCCTTAAAAAAATTACTGCCGGGCTTGGTGGCTCAGCCTGTAATCCCGCGCTTTGGGAGGCCGAAGTGAGTGAATTGCCTGAGCCCACGGGTTCGAGACCCGCCTGGCCAACTTGGCAAGCCCTCATCTCTACAATAAATCAAAAAAATTAGCCGGGCATGGTAGCGCACGCCTGTAGTTCCAGCTACTTAGAAAGCTGAGGCGGAAGGATCGCCAGAGCCCAGCAGGTCGAGGCGGTGGTGGCCAAGAGCACTGCACTCCAGTCTGGGCGACAGAGTAAGACTCCAACTCAAAAAAAAAAAAAAAAAAAAATTACTAACATAAAAAAGATTATTTGAATAAATCAATTCATCAGTACTTTTGGAAAGAGGACTAGTTCTTTATTAGTGAATTGGTTATTTTTGTAGTCAAATGCTCACTGCATGCCTACCATATGCCAGGCATTGTGCCAGGTGTTGGAAATACAATGGTGAGTATTGCATGCTGCCTGCTTATAGATGTCTTTTGAATTGTATATTGCAAAAGGAGAAGAAAAGACTTCAAATTTTAGAGATTAAAGACAACAACAAAGTTGTATCTTCTTGAAGCAAGTCTACAATTGTTTCATGCTAAAAAATATGTCACATTTGTTATGTACTTGGAAAATATGATGGTCACTTTCAGATAGGGATCTTGTGTAATTCTTCCTCAGGACATCACCAGATATTTTATTTTATTTTATTTTATTTCTTTGAGTCAAGGTTTCACTCTGTTGCCCAGGTTGGAGTACAGAGGCATGATCATGGCTCATCACAGCTCAAATGATCCTCCTGCATCAGCCTCCGAGTAACTGGGACTACAGACAGGTGCTTGCCACCGCAGCTGGCTAATTAAAAAAAAATTTTTTTTTGTAGAGACCGCGTCTCATTATGTTGCCCAGGCTGGTCTTTAATTCCTGGTCTCAAGCAATCTTCCCACCTTGGCCTCCCAAAGTGCTGGGTTTACAGGCATGAGCTACCATGCCCATATTTTGCAATTGGGATTATTACCACAAATTTATTTTCCTTCTTTCTCACCCCCAAATCAAGATATTGATGGATGAAAGATTTAAAAATATGTACTTTGTATTCTGTCATCTTGATTCATTCTCTTTTTAGCTCAAGTAGTTTTTTAGTTTGTTTACATGGATTTCCCCATGTCAGAATGTGTTCAACATAAACACACATTAATTTAAGATAAGAGTTTGAAATTGTATTAGAAAAAGTCTATTCTGTCAGCCCATTTTCATTGTCTCAATTTATCATATTTTTCTGAAATAGGATGAGTAAGCCCTAAGAAATTTTAGGTATGTTTGACCTAATTTATATTGTATATGTTTATGCATTTTATGAAAATAAGATTTTGCTTCTCTTTTTTCTAATGCAGCTCTTGTAAGTTCACTGCACAATTGAATTGTCTAGAACTTCCAGAATAATCTTAAATTGTAGTGCTATTGCTAGGCATTCTTGCTTCATTCCGGATATTGATGTAGACTATTTCTGTTATTTACAATATAGTGGCTGTTTTCTAGGCATATTTGAAAGACCTTCTTCAAGCATTAAATGCTGAATGATAACTGTATTAATATACTACTAATGGTATTGGGAAGACCAAGGATAATGGTTATACAGCAGAATTTTCATGTTACCACAAAGAGTTTACCAAATGGAAGACCTCCCCTTCCTTAATAACTCTTAGGGTAAGCAACACTTCTGTGACTCCTGAAGTAATTGCTGGATTTATTGGAATGTTCAAAATAAGCTTCCATGCTAGAATGTGCTCAACATAAATACATTTCTATTTAGGGCAGAAGCCTACAACTGTATTAGAAAATGTTGTATTATTTTAGCCTGTTACATTTACCCAACTTATCATATCCTTCTGAGACAGTGTAGTCTAGCTCTGAGCAATCACTGGGTATGTTTATCTCTAAAACACTTTCTGAATATCATTTAAAGCACAAAGAATTTTATTTGATACTGGCAGTCTTTTGTACAGAATTGTTCTCTAAGATCAAGGGATACCATCCAATAGAATATAATTTTTAAATGAGTTTTCAATAGGTGATCATTCAGTGACAGACCAGTTTTCAAACACAGACTAAATTTAGCAATTATTATATTTTTTAAACACAAGAGAGGAGATACAAACAGTCAGCACAAAAAAACCAATTTGTTTCCTCTTTGCTTTAACAAAGTTAATGTCCTGAGAAGGAGAGAGGTGCTTATATACCTGAGCACTTCAGTGAGAAAGATGGAAAATCACTTATGGTGCTGAAATAAAAATACTGCTTCAGGGGAAAAAAGAGTCTGAAAAAATCTGTTGTGGGTGCAGAGCACTGCTGGATAATTTTCCCCCATGTCTGTGGGCAAATAAATACAATTTTTTCTCCACTTTCTCTTATAGGAATAAAAAGGAAACATTAAGAGTTTAAAAAAACATATACACATCTCTGATTTTCTTAGGTAAATATTGTTAATAGTATTTCATGCATTTCAAATGTCTAGTCATTTGAATCAGATGTCTTCTTATTTTCTAAAATTTATTTGAGCAATTTGTACTCTTTTCTGCCAAAGATTTCATTAGACTTACAAATAGAACAATATAACATCTTTAAACAAGGCGTGGTAATCTTTTTCAATCCCACTGTGGAATGATATATTGAAAAAGCAAATGATTTCTAAGCAGTTCCAGGGTGGCACTATTCTCCATTTGACCCGTGTTAAATATTCTCATTACAATTACTACAAATGAATACAAAATCTCAATTTAATTCCAACCCTAGGGAAATGAAACATACCGCTCTGAGATGAAAGATCCAATGCTACCTACTCATTTGAATGCACTGTATGTTCTTAACATGGATCAGAAGCGAACTGTATTTTAATAATGCAAATCATCACACATTCAAAACAATATGTAGCTACCAAATAAATGTCATAAACCTGACAATGCAGAAGAAATAAACAGAAACCGTTGTATTTTGGCTAGTAATTTTATAATGGAGTACCACATGGTTCATGTTGATATTTTTCGAAATCCTTAGTTTTCTCTTAGTAACATAACCAATTATATTAACTAATCTGTAGGAGATCATCGACATTGAAATCTAGGCCACAGTTTTTTTTGATAATGTAACAACACAATTTTTGTTAACAGCAGCCACCACTTTGTACCTTTAAAATTCTACTTTTGCATTAATTGTCAGGCTCTTGAGTAGTCTTTTGGTGGAAATCTTACATTATGTTCTTTAAAAAGGAGGGCTGATTCCAATGAACATTTCCTTGACAAGGTATAACAATATTGTACATCTAAATTTTTATTTATTCTTCTCTTCCATTGTTGGCAATCCCCTAAACTTGAAAACATATTTTTCTTCTCTCTGATTTTGCATTTGGCAAACATCAATCTTTCCTGTACTTAAGAGCATCATAGTTGACAGGCTGCTTTTGTTCAAGGATGTCAGCTTATACGCTGTCTTAATATGCCAACATTTATTTCTTTATTCACTAGCATGATCAATTACTATCATCCTGTCTTCAGAAACTAAGGCTTGGAAAAAAGTTATTTCTGATAAATTTGACTAAGTCAAAGTCCGAATGACCCAGGACTAAATTTAGAAATTTATTATTGAGCATCCTCATATCACTTCCCCTGTAAGACCATGACATCTTTACAGAAGAGTCACTGAATAAATATTCTAGTGCTCTTGAAATATTATAAAGAAAATTTGCTTTCACACAGGGCTTGATTATCTGAAACACAATTTTAATAATATTAGTGAGTCTTTTTAAAAATTGGAGCCATATGAAATTCTTGGAACTTAAATTAAATGTTGAGATGTAATCTTTATGTCTTATTTTTAGGAATGTATGATCCTTTTTGTGGGGAGGTGGTGGGTCATACCTAAAACTTTGGATAAGAACTTTCATGAGAAAAACCTCTAGCAAAATGCAGTGAAAATAGTCATTAATTCACTAAAATGTAATTAAACTCCTCAGTATTAGAGACTTTTTCTTCTTTCCATCAATGGAGTAATATTACACAGTTTCTTCAAATATGTAAGATTTAAAATAAGAACATTGCAGTGTTACGCTAAAGGAAATTTTCCTGTTTGGTGAGCCAATGTAATAGCTAAAGCCAGGTGCAGTGACTCATATCTGTAATCCCAGCACTTTGGGAGGCCAAGGTGGGAGGAGTATCACTTGAAGCGAGGAGTTTGAGATAAGCCTGGGCAACACAGAAAGAGCTATCTCTACAAAAAATAAAACATTAGCTGAGGCATGGTGGCATATGCCTGTAGTCCCAGCTACTCAGGAAGCTGTGGCAGAAGGATCACTTGAGCCCAGGAGTTTGAGGTTGCAGTGAGCTATGATCTCACCACTGTACTCCAGGCTGGTGACAGAATTAAGACTCTGTCTCTCAAAAACAGAAAACAAACAAACAAACAAAACCCAAAGTAAGAACTGATATATCTGTGTCAGTCTATCTCTGTGTCTCAATGTATAACTGGGTATGGAAAGAGAAAGGGAGAGAGAATAATTAGAAATTGAGAGAAGATCAGGAAAAGCTAAGGACTATAAATGCAGACACAAAGTTCAGAGTAAAAATTCTTCCCAAATTTTATTGGAAAGCACTAATATGTGATTCCATAAGTAAATAAAAGGTTTTAGTGACAACAAAATGTCCGTGCCTGTTATATTACTTACACTTGTGATTTTTAAAAAAGAAACAATAAATACACAAAGAATCCTTCAAATTCTACACCACTTCAGTGAATGCTACTCTTTTTCTTGTTTTATTATTGGTCCTGAGATTTCCATCAGAATATTATTTATGCCATTTTAATCCGTGCATCTGAGATTGTCCTAGTGTGTTGCAGATGGCTGGAGCCACCAGGGTGCATTTTGGTTCATTTGTACTTGCCCAGGCAATGGGAATGCAACTACTGTTATTCTACCCTAAACCATACAGTAGAGAGTCTATCTTGAATGCAGTATCTCTGGATAGGTCTGTGAAGTTGCCTTGTCCTCTTGGCCCACTGAACACTATATTTTTGTAAAAGCCTTTTTTTTTTTTGATACAGGGTCTCACTCTGTCACCCAGGTTAGAATGCATGATCATAGCTTGTAAACTCGAACTCCTGGGCTCAAACCTACCAAGTAATGTATGACTACAGGCGTGTACTACCACCATACTCAGCTAATTTTTAAATTGTTTGTAGAGACAAGGTCTTGCTTTGTTGCCTAAGCTGGTCTTAAACTCCTGACCTCAAGTGATCCTTCTGCCTTAGCCTCTCAAATTGCTGGGATTATAGGAAGTGCCACTGCACCCAGCCTAGAACCTTTTTAAAAGATCGATTTTCTCAAAATTTAATATAAAGTTTCTCTTTAATTAGTGGGATCACACACTATTTTGAAAGCATCTAACTAAATGTTTATATTTCCAATTGTCTTTGTGGATGTATACCATCCTACTATATTTATCAGTATCATGATCAATGAACATTGATCTCTTGATATGTATAGGCAGTGTGCTGAAATAAATACCAGGAATTTAGTGAATTTAGATGAAGGTAAATTGATAAATTTATAACTAAATTTTAAAACTTTGAATTTGTATTTGTATTTGTAATTTTTTTCACAATTACAAATTGACAATGAAAAAAATCCACTGAATCTCAGTTTGGATAAAATGGTCACTACCATTAAGGAATTCATATTGCTGTTTAAGTAAAACAGAAAGAGACCTGGAGGTGCTTTCAGAGAGCTCCTAGCAGTCTTTAAATACACCCTAGGCCTTTGGTAGTACTTTTAAAAGTAAGACAACAGGGCAACCCCCTTGAGTCCCCTCCTGCTCTGGAAGCTTTTCTGTTCTCTCAATAAATCCTGCTTACCAAATAAGAAAGTAAGTAAGTAAATAAATAAATGTAAGACAACAGCAATAGAAGTTTTGGAATTACTAAAACTCACTTTTAACTTTGCAATTGCAGAAGTAAAGCATGACTATATGCTTTAGGTAAGCATTTAAACAATACAAAAGTATATACAGTATAAAGTAAGTCCTCTTTCCTGCTGGATTTTATTTATTTCTACTGGTGTGAACATGACTTTGGGACAATGCCAAACATTTGGGAGGATAGTGCAGTAAAGATACTACATCAGAATTAACCCTTCTTCAAATGATTCACTTCCAAATTTTGAAAATAAAATATAATTAGAACCTGAATCATATAATTATGTCCTTATGTCCAAGTTACATTAGAGCATCATTTTAGGAAATCTACTGTAAGTAGAAACTTTCACAAGAGGCAAATGTAAAGAGGGTCTGTGAGGCTAGCTTTTTCCTCTCTGCCTCCCATAGGACAAAGGTGATAATGGGAAGAACTGCTGTAAAATGCTTCTGTCCCTTCTGGGATCCTAACTTTAATTTACTGCCTTCTCCAAATCTTGTTTTCAGCTTTAAAATCTTCAAGACCCAAGTGATAGCTTGTTCAAAAATCAGATAAGTAAACACAAAGCCTTTAAAAGAGAAACACCCATCACTGAAACTGAAAGGTATTAACTACAAGATAATTAATGTTGCAATTCACACATTGATATGATTAAATGGATACATGGTAAATAAATAAATTAGCCAGTTACTGTAGAAGTTAAAAGTATTAAAATTCAGAAGCCTGAGTCCCTGTAATATCATTACACAATAAATATTTGGCATATTTCCATTTATCAATAATGCCATCTGTCCTACCCAATACAAATGGACTAGAATCCATACGGCTCCCTTCCCCATTGATTACTCTGATGAATGAGGTAGCAAAACCACTCACAAAACCATCATATTATATGACACTGTTATTAAAAAGCTATGGAGAAAAGAAAAACACAAGATGATACTTAATTTGAAACTGTCAAGTCAATTTAGTAAAATTTTAACAATCAACATTATGATCCTAAAAAGTATCAGCATGTTGAACAATATTGTGTCAGGACTGTACTCTCTTAGCACCTTCAGAAAAAAACAGAAAAACCCCCAAATTTCTGAAAAGACATAATAGCTTATTGTGATATGTTCTGATTGCTAATTATTCCAGTAAGAATATACTCAAATCCCTTTAAGGCAAGGGTAATTAAATTAAAAATACTTTTCTTTCATTTTATAGATAATTGTAAAATGATAATATAATGATAGCAAGCTGTTTTTAAATCAAAATTAGATACATTCTTTAGACCTTACAATACAGACTATGAATTTCAACTCAACAAAATGATCCTTCTCAAACTAATTTTCTTCTTTGCTATACATGCATTTTATTGAAATAGTGACACACAGTGATTCTGTAGCAAGTTACTATCAGCAGTACCTAAATTGCTACTACCAAAGCGGAAATTAAATACCACTAACTGGAATTCTCAAGTTTCTATTTGATGTGGTAATTTGCAATACATTAGTTATAAGGTGAGTATGGTTGACATGCCTAGAAATTATCTTTATTTTTCTTTTCTTTTTAATTTTTATTTTCTTTTAAAGATGTTGGGTACAAACCTTTATTTTTCAAGGTCTACTAAGATGATCAGAACTTATTTTGCCTACTAGCCTCACTGAAAATATTCTACAAACTGTTTCCTTGGTGAAACTCATTCTAAATTGAGATCCACATCTGTGGATAAGTGAGAAGAAATACATTATGAATAAATATGTTTACTCTATATTAAAACAAGTTTAGCTTAAATAATTTGAAATTTTATATCATTTTATATTTAGCTTGCATTGAATACCAAATAAAGCCAATGGGGAGGGGAGGATCTGTGAAATAATTCAATTTCAAATGTGTCAGCCACGGCAAAAATAAATTAAGCTAAAGCACAAAACCATTTTCCCTATCGATTGAAGAAAGCAACTTTTATGAGAATTCTGCAGCTCCCAGGAGTCATGGGGGAAATAAAGGCTCCCAGATATACAAGCCTTAGACACAACCGGATCAAAAAAATCACCAGTGTCACAATCAAAGTAAGAGGCAGCAAGTGCTGATGGTTTGCAAACACCACCTTGTTAGCAGGTGCAACGTCTAGAAGGTTCGTTCATTAAAAACAGGGTTCTGTCTCCAAATAAGGTTTGCCAAATCAGCAACAGGCAGCGTGACCTCATGTTCCTGTCTGATCAAAAGAAACACTAACACCTCCTCAAATGTGAAAGCATGTAATTTAAAGAGAATTGTCAAGTTTGGGGCACTGATTCTCATCTGTTACTGTGCCAGTGCCACATGATTTTGATTGTATCTTTATAATATGTCTTAATATCTGGCAGTGTAAGACTTATCCTTGCTCCTCTCTCCTGCCACACCCATCTTCTTCTTTTGGCAAAAAATTTTCAGGCTGTTTTTGCCTGCTTTACTCTTTTTTATATCTAATTCAGAATCATTTGTTAAGTTCATTTCCTGTGACACTTGATTCTTATGAAATTATTTTTAATCAGAAACATGGTACATCTTTTCACTTTTCAAAAGCATCATCCTGCCATAGAGATTTATGGTTTTCTTTATAGCAGTCCTGAAATTTTTTATTGTTTTGGTGCCACTATGCATGGGGTCTTTTTTAAACTATTGTCTTTTTTAATTGGTTATGGTTAACAGTTAGAAGGTACAATTTTTTTCATATTTCCTTTTTGTCTAGCAATCTTACTTAAGTCTTATCAGTTTTACTGATTGGTCACATCTCATGGATTTACTAGGTAGGTAATATTATCTGCAATTAATGATTGTATTACCAATGTATTTTTTAACATCAACAAAAAACAGATTCTTGTTCCTACCAGAATATATTCTAAGTCTATTATTTATTTTAAAGGTCTTTTTCACTTTCTGATGACACAACAGTATAAGTAATGGTATAATCCAAATTCAATGTATTTTCTAAACTATTTTTGTTATCTGTGGGAAAACTAAAAGTTTCAACCCCAAATCAGGGTTCAAATTTTAGAAAGATGTGACCCTTTTCAAATGTTCTTAGGGAAATAATATAAAACTTACTCCAAGAGAATCATATATGATTCCCATCCCCATTTCCAGAAAGTATAGTGTGGTATATGGACAGAAATATTTTAAAATAGAGTATTTTTCAACATTTTCTAAGAACCCTAAGCTGCTCTTAAAGAACTCAACTTACTGCTTTGGGGAATTAAGATAAAGTTAGTGATAACTATAACTTTCTATTAAGCAATTTTCTTTCTCAGTTGTGCACAGCCAATTACGAGGCAGAACATAACAGCTCAATCAAACCTTATTATCCCAGAATTAGCTCAAACCCCTTATGAAGTGCACTGAGAAAGACTTGAGATTATCTGAAGAAAATCTTTTCATAAATCACTCTTTTGTCGGTTAGAAATAAAATAGATACTATAGGTACCTTTTTATGGGTCTCTAAGCTCTTTTGCTGCGTGTCCAGGGTAGTGGCCATGAACCTACTACTCATTACATAACAGTGGACCATGAGAGTGTGGTGAAGTCTGGTGCCTCTCCTTGTAGCCTCTAGGATTTTCAAGGTGTGGCTTAAGAACATAGTAGCTTCGGTTTGTATTTCACCACACACAAGCTTCGTTGTGCAAGGTACTAGTGCAATTTGCCCAGCAAGGTACAGGACTTTTCCAACCTACGAAAGGAGACAGAAATTAGGGTTTAGATGAAGAAAACATTTCATTTGTGCTATTTCTCAAGTTCTTACTTAACTGGAAAAATGGTAATAATAATACCTACTTTGGTGGATTAAACTGAGGATTTGATGTATATAAAATGTCTATTATATAGAGTTTAGGCTTGCAGCAGGGAATCAATACATGATAACCATTACTATTATTTCTGAACTAGACTTTGACCCCCATTGCAACAAAGCTGACTGAGTTTACTCATGGACCAAATAAAGGTGCGGCTCTGAATAATTAACCACTGTATTTGTTTTAGAGGTAAAATGAATGAAAGAATGGTCATATACTATTTTAAGTAGTGTACAGTCATACACTATTTTAAGGCTCAGTCATATACTAAATCTTCAAAGAATCAGTTCTGAGCATATGTGATTAACACTTTTATAATAATATATGTCCTAATTCATTGGATACATGTATCACCAGGACACTATTTATCCTTGAGGATCATTTTAAATAGGACTAAGAGAAAGACCTTGCTTCAAAACTATGGGTTTCTCAAGATGTGGCGCTGTAGTCCAGTGAGGTGAGGGTCTGTGGGACTCAGGTCATGAAAGAAGGATTGCAAATATGTGGCTTTAAAGTTGAAAATGGATTTGCACCTTATCTATTTTATAGACTAAAGACATAGAATATTTGGCTCCTAAAGACATGGATAGATCATATTTTTTTCTACAAACCAGCCTCTACAACTGTACATAAGTTATATGAGACCTTTTTACAAAGCATCTGCTACTTTTTTCTAAGACATTTACTAGATCTTGCTCCAAAAGAGCAAGGAGGATAATAAAGGCTCTTAACTCTTTTCTGCTTTTCATAAAAATTCTGTGGTAAGGCCCTGAGTTTTTCTGACTATTGGAAAGAGCAAAAATATGAACTGTTCAGTCTATATAGATGCCAAATACAGAGTGATGGTGACTAAAAACTTTTTTCTTCCCCATTTCCTGGAGTGTGTAAATTCTTTAATAGAGACTTTGCTGAACTTTTACCACAACTAAAAATTCCTCAGTATTAAAGCTCAGTGAAAAGAAATCTCAGTGCCTGGAAGACAAGGCAATCAAACCATGTGACAGTCCCATATGCAACTCCAAATCTGTCCTCATAACTGTCTGTAGAGCTCACAAAAGAGTCACACATGTAGCTATTGGAAGAATATCTTACACAATTTGGCACACACGTTCTAAGATTAGCAGCTGAAGAGGGGGAGGAGGAAGAGAGGAGCGTAATACATTAACTGACACACATCCACTATCTTTCTAAATTGTTTGGAATGTTAAAAATATTGTTTTGATCAATCTATATATACACCCTCAAATTTGTAAGAGAAATTCAAAGCATGTTGTGGTTGAAAGAACAAATGGTTTTAAAAAAACACTATGAAATATATGTCACTGAACAAGGGAGTCCAGCCAGCTCCCAAGTGGCATGTTAACACGATGAAAAGCAAATCCAGGATGCTGTGAATCAAAGAGGCATGGGTCTATTTTTAAAGAGGACTGTGTCTCCCCCACTCTGTTTGCCAAGTACAATTTTTTTGGTGAAGCCCAGCATCCAAATTAGGTAAGCATCTGAATGTTCCAGGAGTTACCTTCCCAGCACTTGACCACCTCCTCCCCTTCTGAGGCCTTCGGCTCTACAGACATCATCCATGTTAATTACCAGACAAACAGAAGAGCTGTTCAACTAGTTCACTTCCCCTATTCTTGAACAGATTGTTTGAGACATAATATGAATACTAATTAATGATAAAATATCTGTGAGTGTTTTGAAATACGGACAAAGATAGCACTTTTAGAAAGGCGCCCAGATAGATCGTGTGCAACAAGCCCCACTGGTCATATGAAGGGTCAGGCTATGGCTCAGAGATATGAGAGCAAAACTGGCAGAGTTTTTGGCTCCAATTCAACAGGAAACTGTGGGCCACTTTTTTTTTTTTTTTAAAGGGGATTGATTTTCTTGTTAACCTTTTCCCTCTGTTAAATTGGAAGAATTTAAAATGAAACTTGTCACAAATGGAGAGAAAACAATCAGAATTTTGTTAGAGGTCAACTTGAGTAGATGGAAGAGTGAGACTTCAACATGTTTGATCCAGGATTATGGGTCTATGCTCTCTAGCAAAAGAAATACAAGCAGGTTAGGTCTGATCCAATGCTGAGTACCCATGGCTGATTCAAACTCTCTGATGCAAGGGGCAGGCGAAATGAAAAGGATATGATCCCTCTTCAATTCAATACCCCTTTTACAGATAACTTGTCTCAGAGAAGATATGAGAAATACAATTTTCTGTTAAAGAGCAAAGCATATTATTAGGTTCAATTGTAAAGACAATTGAAATAATATTCCTCATGATTAAGAGTCTAAGACCCTGCCAAATCATGTTGTCTCCTCTCTTTACTTCTAAAATTGAGTAGTGTGCTTTTTCCTTAAAGCCTTTAAAAATCTGCTCAATCTTGTCTCAGAAACTTTATTCCTTTAACACACGAGGCTTTATATTCTCCTTGAATTTTGATATCTAATGTAAATGTTTAAATAATGCCTTATAATTCTTTGGATTTCAGTAATTTCAATTTGTTCTGATGCTAAGGAAAAAAGAAGAGGATTATTAAAAATTAATCTTAACATCAAAGTAATTTATATTTGACATTAGAGTTGTTTTCTGCACTGAATTTTAACAACGGATATATAAAGTATTAAAGAAATTCATTTGTCTCATTCAAAGAAATGAAAGTGTTTCATGAAAATCTGATTTGGGAAAAAAACTAAAGTCGGTCACAGTCTGTATTTCATGTTCAGGCAGGCCTTATCTATCTTAGGGTAAGACCTGGGATTCTTATGCTTCCCTATCATTTGATGATTCTTTCCAAGGCTGATTCAAGGTTTGTCATGTTCCAGTCTTTCTTGAAGGCAGGAGAAATGATCAATTAGTTGCATTTCAAAGCTTTTCTTTGCATTCAACTAAATCTAGAAAAAAGAGAGATGTCAACATCAAATTATCAGATGAGATACTGTTAACAGTAGTTGTCTAAAATGACAGCAAATTAAATCCATGAATAAAGAAAGAAGAAGCTTAAAGATAATTCACTGTGAATATGAACTTTTGCTTTACCACACTTTTTATGCTTATTTGTATTTTTCTTTATATGTATTAACAATCTTGTCCCCACCTCCTCACCAGACCTATTGTTAGTACCTGAAGGCTACAGCAAGGCTTTTCTTAAACATTTTTTTTTTAAAAAAGAAGGTATAAGAATGCTTTTTAAGTTAACTGGAAAAACATACACAATGTCTTAGGGCAGATCTTCTTCTCCTGATTGGTTGAGCCCTTGACTTGAGGCTTAATATTTCATACGGAGCCTTGCTTCCCCAAAGTCATCTTACCTAGACCCTCCCCTTTGTATCACACAGAGGTTCTAAGCCAACTGAAAGCACCCTCTCCCACCCCCACTGCCACCCCAACGCCAGGCCCTGAGTCTAAGATCCAAACCCAGGCAGAGCCTTGAGTGTCTGCTTACCAAGATGATGAAACAAACAATAAAGCTTAAGATAGAGATTATGTCTGCTAATTCTTCTGTGTGACCCAAGTGTCCTCATGTTGATGTTACATTGTTTAGTAAATGCTAGATATAGTATTTTCTTAGAAGTGAACAGATAGTAAAGCAATTTTCAAAGGGTCACTATGAATTTACCAAGAGCATTCAAAGTGCTGTTAGAACTGGTTGAGTTTTTACAAGTTTGGAGATAAAATAAAATTCAGTATACTTTTATAAATAGAGCTGGCATACAGAATCATTAGAAGCACAAAATGTACAGAAAAGGATTTTCATCCTTTCTATGTTCTTCTGTTGCTCGGCCCCAAACCTTGGAATCTTCCTTAAATCCTTTCTTTCTTTTACTTCTCACTTTCTATCTGCCAGGACATTATGTTAGTTCTACCTTCAAAATATATTCAGAAACCAACCACTTCTTACCACGTTCAGTGCTATCATCCTGATCTGAGTCACAATCATTTTTATCTTGATCACTGATACAACTTTTTGACTGATCTACCTGCTTTACCCTTGCGAGACTCCATGCTTATCCCAGCACCTGAATGACCCCAGTAGCATGGAAGTCAGATCAGGTCAGCCCTCTGCCCAATCCCTTACCACAGCCTGTAAGGTGCAGCCCAATCTCTGGGCCTCTTCTCTTACTTCTCTGGCCTGACCTTTGATGGTTCCCTTGCAGGGGCATTTTGCTCCAGCCACATTAATCTCCCTGCTATTTCTCAGATAAGTCTCAGACTTCAAGCTCTTCTACTTGAGCATATTTCCACAGACTGTTTTCACTGCCTGGATTGCCCTACCCCAGTCATTTGGCTAAATCCTTTTTATCCTCAGAACTCTAATCAAGTAACATTGATTAAATGAGAACTTCCATGATCATCCTATTTAATTGTAAACCCCCCCCCCCACATTACTGCCTCCATTCTCAACTGCCCTTATCCTGCTTGCTTATTTATTTTTGTTTGTTTGCCCCCACTAGCATGTAAGTTCCATGAGGTTAGCAGCATAGAACCCAGAATATAGTGAGTGGCCAATAAATATTTGCTGAAGGTTGGGAGTAGTTGGCCCACACCTATAATCCTAGAGCTTTGGGAGGAGTTCAAGACCAGCCTGGACAACATAGTGAGACCCCTCTCCCTATGAAAAATTAAAAAATTAGCTGAGCAACTGTAGTTTTAGCTACGTGGCAGGCTAAGATGGGAGGATCACCTGAGCCCAGGAGTTTAACGTTACAGTGAGCTAAAACCATACTAATGCACTCTAGCCTGGGCAACAGAGTGAGATCCTGACTCTAAATAAGTAAACATATATTTGCTGAAAGAATCCATTTCAAAAGCAACACAATGAATGACAAGGAATGGATCTGGTCCAGAACTGAAACTCACAGGAAACACTGTAAAATCAGAAAAGAGAAACTGTTAAGATATACCCTTCTATTTCCAATTAATTTATATAATTTCTTTGCTTAAAATAAACCAAAAGATCTTTAAAAAGGCAATTCATGCCATCATGCTTTATTTTAGATGAGCACAGATCTAGAGAGAACAGGTAGCAACCATGCACAGCAACTTTAGCTGTTATCATAGAATAAAAAGTGTTTGACTAAAAAAAGGTTAGAATAACTAACAGTAGAATACAGTAAAGGATTTTTCTGGACATGCTAAAATCAGTAAAATATGTCAAGTTCATTTCTTTACAATTAAATACTAAACGTTAGGTGCAAACTGGTCATTCCAAAGATACCTGAACAAGAGTTTAACCTGGCATTAATGGCTGAAACTTATTTTAAAATGTTAAATTTTATCTTAAGAATATAAATCAGCATAGCATTTCTACTTGAGTTTTAGTGAACATGAGCTCTATGGAATCAAGGCTAGTATCCATAACACCTTGTATAGGGTCTAAGCTATGAGATCATAATGTGCTCAGTAAATGCTTATTAATTAGTAGATGCACAAATCAACCTACTTTTGGTGTGAGGAATTTGCCTTGTTCCTTCTTTCTCTGCCTGACTATAGAGCTTTTAATAGTCCTCAAAAGGGGGGGGATAAAATATCTGGTTTATCTGCCTGTTTTATATATAAGCAAAAGAAAAAAAAACAGTAAGACTTGGCCAATTCTTTATTTTAATATATACTTTTTAAAAAAATGTGGGGTACAATTCAGGGTGACATATATGGTCATTGCACATGTAAAGTGTGGGTACCCTTACTGATGTTATGTGCCCCCCCTCCCTCGGCAGTGTCCCACTACTGCCAGTCCCTTTCTTATAGTAATAATAAATGTTCAGGGTTCACTTATGAGTAAGTACATGTGGTATTCAGATCTTTGTTTCTGTGATAAATCACTGAGTATTATAGACTCTAATTCCATCCAGGTTGTTGCAGAATTTATAATTTTGTATTTCTTTATGGCTGCATAATATTCCATCGTGTGTATGTACCACATTTTCTGTATCCAGTCCACTTTTGATGGGCAGCACATTAGGTTCCATGTTTTTGCTATAGTGAATAATGCTGCAATAAACATAAGTGTGTAGGTACCTTTTTTATGGAGTGATTTGAATTCCTCCAGGTATATTCCCAGAAAGGGGATTGGTGGGTCATATGGAGGGTCGATTTTTAGATCTTTTAGAAATTGCCACACTGTTTTCCACAGAACTTGTACTAGTTTACAATCCCACCAACAGTGTAGAAATGTTCCCTTTTCACCGCATCCTCTCCAGCATCTGTTGTTTTTTTGAGTTATTGATGATGGCCACCCTGACTGGAGTTAGGTGGTATCTCAGTGTGGTTTTACTTTACATTTATTTGATGACTAGTGAGGCTGAGCATTTTTTCATGTATCTGTTGGCTGCTCTGATGTCTTCTTTTGAGAAGTGTCTATTCATATCTTTTGCCCACTTTATAATGGGGCTGTTTGGTTTTTTCTTTTCGGCACTTTTGAGTTCCTTGTAGATCTTAGATGTTAGATCTTATCAGATATACAGTTGAAAAATATTTTTTCCCAGTCTGTGGGCTGTCTCCCCACTCTCTTGATGGTTTCTTTGGCTTTGCAGAAGCTTATCAGTTTGATGAGGTCCCACTTGTCTATCGTATCTCTTATGGCATGGGCACTTAGGGTTTTGATAAGGAATTGGTTGCCCATTTCAATTTCCATAAGAGTGTCTCCTGCATTTTCTAGGGTTCTTATAGTTTGAGCTTTTATATTTCGGTCTTTGATCCATTTAGAGTTGATTTTTGTGTATGGGGATAGGTAGGGATCTTATTTTAATCTTCTGCATGTGGTCAGCCAGCTTTCCCAGCATCATTTACTGAATAGGTTCTTCTCTCCCCAGTGGTTGGTGGTGAGGCTTTATCAAAGATGAGTTGGTTGAGAAATTGATGTTTTGCTTCTGGAATCTCTATCTGTTCCATTGGTCTATATGCCTGTTCTTGTACCAATACCAGCTGTTTTGATTATTGTAGCTTTATAATAAAGTTTTAAATCTAGGAGTGTGATGCCTCCTACTTTTTTTTTTTTGCCAAGGATTGTTTTGGCTATTCGTGGTCATTTATGTTTTCATATGAATTCCGTTACTGTCATTTCCAGGTCTGAGAAGAAGGCTGCTGGGAATTTAATGGGTATTGCATTCAATCTGTAGATTGCCTTAGGTAAGATGGACATCTTAACAATGCTGATTCCTCTAATCCATGAAGATGGAATATTTTTTCATTTGTTTGTGTCATCTTTGATTTGTTTGAGCAGTGTTTTGTAGTTTTTGTTGTAAAGGTCTTTGACTTCTCTGGTTAGGAAGATGCCAAGGCATTGCATATTTTTGTGTGCTTTTGCCCATTTTTTAGTAGGGTTGTTTGTTTTTTTCCTTCTGGCATGTTTGAACTCCTTGTAGATCCTGGTTATTAGGACTTGGCCAATTCTTTTAAAACTTTATTGTTAAAAGAAATAAACACTTTTTCTTCTAATCCATATGGGAAATGGGCCCAAGATCAGATGGGAGAAGATAAGAGGCTCCCCTCCTCTTTAACCTCAGGACTTTCATCCATGAGGTGGTGATGAAGTGGAAGAGAGAAAAGGTTGATGCACATCAGAGAATTTTGTTTCAAGGGATCTCGTTAGCTCTGAATGAAACTCCTTGTAATTAAAATGCAGTGTAATTTAAAAAGTCTCGTGGAGTTTGGTACTCAAACAGGCTAGCCCTGTGAATTTGGTTTGTGAATGATCATAACACCAGCTTATGTGACAATTCACTGAAGTGATTAATGTCTTTCATGGGGTGTTTGAGAGACCAGGAATGACTTGCTCTGCACAAGACACTCTCTGTGCTATACGCTTACTTGGTAGAGATTGGCAAAGTCACAAATCTCTAAAAAAAAATTTAGATATCTTATCTTTTTTATTTTATTTTATTTTTTTGAGCTGGAGCCTCAATCTGTCACCCAGGCTGGAGGGCAGCAGCACTCATGGCCACCCCAACGTCAACCTGCTGGGCTCTGTTGATCCTTCTGCCTCAGTCTTCCAAGTAGCCGAAACTACAGGCATGTGCTTCCACACCTGGCTAATTTTTTTAATTTTTTTTTTTTGAGTTGACGTCTCACTCCATCACCCAGACTGGAGTGCAGTGGCCGCTCCCGGCCACCACAGCCTCAACCTGCTGGGCTCTGGCAATCCTTCCGCCTCATGCTTCCAAGTAGCTGAAACTACAGGTGTACGCTACCACGCCCGGCTAATTTTTGATATATTGTAGGGATGATGTCTCGCCAGCAAAGAAAATGTCTCACCAAGTTGCCTTGGATGGTCTCGAACCCACGGGCTCAGACAATACACTTGCCTCGGCTTCCCAAAGTTCTGGGATTACAGGCTGAGCCACTGAGCCCGGCCTAGATATCTTATCTTTAATCCAACCTTATGAACAGATGATTGTCTAGTTGTCAGAGTAATATATGCCTCTTATGGATGGACTGCAATACCAGAGGAGACACATTTAACAAAGGATAAGGAAGTACGTATAACCCAAAGTATTCATTTTGGTGGAAAAGCTTTATTAACAACTAATATTTACTGAGCATTATGATGTGCCAGTTGCTATGCTATGCATTTTATCTATATAATCTCATTTGATCCTCACAAACCCATTGGCAGGCACTATTATTATGTCTGTTTTAAAGATAAGTGCACTGGACCTTGGAGTTGTCAACTAAATCAAGGTTACACATGGCAGACCTGGTACACAAGTATAGGGATGTATGATGTCAGTGCCCACACAATCTTAATGACTAAGTCACATTACCTTTAATTTCCAGTGTCATTTTTCTTATCTTTGGCTATAGTGCTTGCCCCCACCCAATATTGGATATGAAATACTTCTACACATTTAGTAAAGTTTTAGAAAAGTGTATGACAGATTTTCCAAAATCCGCAAGAAGAGTGCAAACTTAGAATCAGATCAATGTGGTAGCTAGAGCTTGAGCTCCAGAGCCAGCAGGACCTCGGTTGTGTAATTTTGGACAAATTATCCTGTGAGACCAGTTTTCTTATCTGTAAAATGACAAGTGTGATATCTATATTACATGACTCTTAAGAGGACTATAGATAATGTATACAGGATGCATAGTACTCTATAGACAATATATAAATAGTCACTATTGATCTCTAATGTTGAACTGCCTGAAAAACATGATACCACAAACAAAGCAAATGTTTTGATAGTATATAGCTGTGTTTTCTTTACCTGCTTTGTAGCTTAATTATTCAAGAATTATAATCGTCATTTTTTTCTTCAACTCTGACACTGTTTTCATATTCAATGCTATTGGTTTAATCACATGACTCAATTAAAAACTATTGCTTTTTACAATAGCCTAAGAAAGTACTAACTAATGATTTAACACTAGTGAAAACATTGGTTTAATGAATTCTTAAATCACAAAAAATTATTATTCTGTTAAAGTTTATATTTACATTTAGCATAAAGCTAATTATGGTTATTTACTTTTTTGTTCAGGACATTTCCCTGAGTGCCTATATTTGGGCTAAAGTGGAGAACACATATCTATTGATGATATTCAGTAGGTAGGCCTGATGGAAGGTGAGGGAAGGGGAGAATGTACAGGAAAGGATCTATGATGACATATGGGTTTCCACCTTGAACAAGAGGCATAATTTGTAAAAGTGATATGCTAAACAAAAGTATTTTTTTCTTAAAATCTAATTCATGGAATCATTAGTAACATATGAATCGATAATAAACAACATGAGGGATAATAGTGTTAAATTTAAGTAGAAGAATATAAATAGAAAAAATAAAGTGCTAACAAATGTAACTAGGTGTAATGCTTTATGATGATAAAAAACATTGGGATTATAGGCAGAAATTTTAGATTACAAGTTTATGAGTAACCTTGAAATTTTATTTCTCCTTTGTTTTATAGCAAATATTCAATCTCCCATGTGAGCAGTAGATATTTAAAAGGCATATTCATATCCTTGTTAAGGTGAGACTCAAATATGGTTCTCTTAACAAGACTGGTGTCCCAGAGCCATTTTAGCATCTGCATGCCCAACATGCTGCAATTATAGCAAAGCCACACAGAGGAAAAGCGTGTATCGCAAAGAGGTAAACAATTCTCTCATAGATCTGTAGGGGTATTGGTTCCAGGACTTCCCTCGAACACCAAAATCAAAAAATGTTCAAGTCCTGATGTAAAGTGGTATATGCACATCTTCCCTGTATACTTTAAGTCATCTCAAGATTACTTATAATACCTACCACAATGTAAATACTGTGTAAATAGGTGATATATGTGTTGTTTGGGGAATGATGACAAGGAGAAAAGTCTGTATGCATTCAGTACAGACAAAATTTTTTTTTCAAATATTTTTACTCCTCAGTTGTGATGTAGAACCCACAGATACAGAGGGCTGACTATAGTCATTGGATCGATCTGCTCTTTAAAAGGCTATTTAGAGTTTCAAGTGCAAGCAGCTTGCTGAACAAAAATCCTCAGACACAATCAACCACAGGATTTCAACCAAACCTCAAGTATTTCACAAAGAATGATACAGTATTTGTCCAAAGAGAATGAAACACCTGTTTCTAAGAGTGATTTAAGTCAATAAGTAATAAGCTAAATCTTTGTTATGAATGCATTCTGGTGTCTGAATGACTGTTGCCCTTTTAGAGGGCAAAGTGCACAAAAGATTCAGTGACCTTCTGACTTGACAGTCAAATAACTACCATTATGTCCAGTCAATATAAATAAGCATGGCTGACAATTTGCTAATTGGCTGCCTCTGGTCAGCCAAGTGTACTTTTGACCTTAATGAGAACCTAATCAATTAATACTTAGGGCAATAAAGACCTCTTGCTGATTAAGTTAGACAGAAATCATCTTTTTCTAACCGGATTAATACTGCAAAGTGGCAAACTTTTAATTTAATATATGATAATCCTCTCTTCTTAGGACCCTTTTATTTAGCTCACATGGTAGAATTGAACTATGGAAAGTTAGATCTTTTGTTCCACTACATTTAAAAGCTTAAAAAACAAAACAAGCAGTGAAATTCAGATACTAAAACGAGAACTTCTTGTATTTATTTGAATTCTATGCTAATCAACTGAACATGATAATTGAGCTTAAAAACATGCTTGTTTTCTTAAAATCAAAATAATTCATATTAAAATTCTTTTAAAAATTGAATAAAATTGTTTTTAAAATTGAGTCTCTTTTCTGGCAACTACTAAGATGATAGTAGCTAGCATTTCAGGGGAATACAATTTCCTTTTTAATAAAAAAGAAACAATGTTGCTACCATCTTTAATGAAGATACAAAAAAATGCTTTATTTGTTTATGTATGTATTTATTTGAGACACAGTCTTTATCATCCAGGCTGGAGTGCAGTGGCAGGATCACAGCTCATAGCTCACTGAAGCCTCAACGTCATGGGCACAGGCAATCCTTTCACTTCAGCCTCCGGAGCAGCTGGCACTACAGGCATGCACTACCATACCCGAATGAATTTTTATTTTTTGTAGAGACAAGGTCTTGCTATGTTGCCCTGGCTGGTCTCACACTCCTGGGCTCAAGCAATCCTCCCTCCTCAGACTCCCAAAGTGCTGGAATTACAGGCATGAGCCACTTCACCAGGCCAGAAAATGCTCTTAAAAGACAAAGTTCTTTATATTACAAGAGAAATTGACATTTTGAGCCACAAAGTGCAGTCTTGTCTTCTGTAATGTGGTTGACATAAAGCAGCATCCTTTCATGTGCTCTGTAGAGTAGGTAAACAGTCTCTATGCTGAAATGCAGCCATAATTTGTAGGAGCTTCCAGAATTGCTTTCTGTTTACAATGTTTAATATCGGACTTGGCAGAGGAACAAGTATATCATTTTGGGTTAAAAATTTATCATTTGGACACAGTGACTAAAAATTTATAATTCTCCTCTGAGATAAGTTTTCCTCTTTAAAGTTTGCAACTCATTTGGCTCAGATGATACATTTGAAAATGTATTTTATATAGAAGAGGAGATATGGTTCCTTTAAAAAATAGTTAAAAAGCAACAGCTGTGTATCTGCAATAACTGTTTCATGAGGCTTTTAATACAGATAAATATGCAAATATGTCATACTATTTTTAATACACCATTTTCATGCAGCTTAGTGACTGAAAACAGACCAAACATTCTGTGTATTTAGATTCATAATGAAAAATATGCACCATTCAAAACTGGAATTAATGTCATGTTGTAGCGAGTAATTAAAAAATATGTTTTGGATGGTAAATAAAACAGTGCTAAGTCATAACAAGAACATTGACAAAGTTCAGGGAGTAGTTGTTCAGATTCTACTACCATGTCATCAATATTGTTTAAAAAATGCAACAGCACTGCTCACATCCTTCTGTTGATGAGATAACAAATATATCAAACAGTAGGTGATTTTATCTAGACTCTGGGCTTTGAAGACAGGACCAATTGAGTTTTATAATGTAGATAAGTAATTCAAGTGGTTAAATCAAGTTTTTTTTATTTTAACAGAATCATATGAAAAATTCAAAAGGAAGTTAGAATGAACATTTGGACCTTACTATCCTAAACTTTCTTTTAATATTACCCACAATTACTTTTTACCACATTCATCATGAAAAATGTCAAACACAAAGCAAAGTCAAAAGAGTATTGGAGTGAGCACCTATATACACCACCACCATTAACATTTTACTATATTTGCTGTATCATATATATCTCTATACGTTTTCTTTTATGTTTTGACTGTATGTATGTATGTATGTATGTATGTATGTATTTTTGGGTCGGGGTCTCACTCTGTTGCCCATCCTGGAGTGCAGTGGCATGATCACAGCTCATCTGGGCTCAAATGATCCTCTTGCCTCACATTCTCAAGTAGGCAAGACTACAAGCATGTGTCACTACACCCAGCTAATTTTTTTATTTCTTTCATAGAGACTAGGTCTCACTATATTGCCTAGGCTGGTCTCAAACTGCTGGACTCAATCTTTTCTCCCCAGCCTCCCAAAGTTCTGTGCCTGACCTACTTTTATTTTTATTTTTTAAATAATTTATTTTCTTATTTTGGGGAGTAGTTTTAGGTTTATAAAAAAAGTGGAGTGAAAAATGCAATTCCCACATTTCCCTTCAAGCCTTCACTCTAATTGCCTCTATTAACACTCTAATTGCCTCTATTAACATATTTGCTACAGTTGTGATTGTCTTAATCTGTTTTGGGTTGTTATAACAGAATACTTGCCTAGATAATGTATAATGAACAGAAATGTATTGATTCACAGTTCTGGAGGCTGGAAAGTTCAAGACTGAGGGGCCAAAATCTGGCAAGAGAATTCTTCTATGGCAGAAGGCATCACATGATAAAAGGGCAAAAGAGGGCAAGAGAAAGAGAAAGATGGGTGAAACTACTCTCCTGATAATGAATCCACTCTTATGAAAACAGCATTAGTCCACTCATGAGGGTGGAGCCCTCATAACCTAATCACCTCTTAAAGATCCCACCTCCCGATGCCATTACAATAACAATCAAATTTCACCATAGCTTTGGAAGGCACAAACATTCAAACTATAGTAATGAGACAATATTGAGAAATTACTATTAACTAAAGTCTATGGTTTATTTGAGTTTCACTCTGTGTTGTACATTCTACAAGTTTTGACAAATGCATAATGAAATGCACCCACCCTTACCGTTTACAGAAATAGTTTTACTGCCCTAAAAATCCCCTATGCTCCAATTATTCATCCCTCCCTCCTTGGCAACTCCAGGCAACTTCTTATCTTTTTCCTGTCTCCATAGTTTTGCCTTTTTTCAGAATGTCTTATCGCTGGAATCATACAACATGTGGCCTTCTCAAATTGGCTTCTTTTTACTTAGAATATGCACTTAAGGTGTATCAATTCTTTTCATATCTTGATAGTTCATTTTCATTTTGAATAATAGTCCTTTAGATAGATATACTAAAGCTTTTTAATCCACTCATCTAATGAAGAACATTTTGGTTGCTTCTACTTTTTAGCAATTATGAATAAAGATGCTATAAACATCCATGTATTTTTTTTCTGTGTGTGTGTGTGGATGTAAGTTTCAACTCATTTGTGTAAATACCAAGGAGCACATTTGTGGGATTGTACATTAAGAATACATTCAATTTTGCATGAAGCTACCAAACTGTCTTCCAAAGGTATTGTACCATTTTGCATTCCCACTAACAATGGATGAGAGTTCCCTTGTTCCATGTCCTCATCAGCATTTGGTATTGTCAGTGCTTTGGATTTTAGTGACTCTAATAGATGAGTGGTGTATTTAATTAATTTTTTAAAATGTTATACTTTGGAGTAATTTTAAGCTTACAGAAAAGTCACAAAGGTAATATGGAGACTTTCTGCATACCCTTCAGCTAGTCTCCCTAGTGTTAACATCTTAAATTACTGTGAGACATTTGTCAAAACTAAGATACCAACACTGATACATTTCAGTAACTAAACTGCAGACTATTCACATTTCATCAGTATGTTTTGAGGTCCACTTGTCAGGCATTTTGTACAATGCCCTTCAATCTGAGTTTATTTGATGTTTACTTAGGATTAGATTGGAATTATGGGTTTTGGTCAAAATACAATAGAGGTGAAGTGTCCTTCTCATAATGTCATATGATGGGGGATATACAATAAAAATAATATAACTGGGGATATGAACCATGATCATTTGGTAGTGTTTTCCAGGTTTCTTGGTGGTTCGGACACTATTCCCCTCTTTCTGTGCTCTATTTTTTGGAGGAGAGTCACTGAATTCAATTTACACTCAAGGGGAAGGGATTATTTATATCAGTATAAACTCATTTATATTTATTTTATACTTTGGATTTTGTTGCCAAAATCATTATAGCTTTGGCAATTGTGGACTTGTTCAACATGGCTTTCTGTCTACTTGTTATGTCCCCATCCTTTTGTTTTTCTGAGTAATTCCTTACTTTCTGACATTATAAGATACTTCAACCTCCAACAGTATATCTGACAAAGGCCTAACATCTAGGATCTATAAGAAGCTCAAACGTGCCAAAAGAAAGAAAACAAACAGCCCCATTAAGAAGTGGGCAAAAGTAATGAATAGACACTTCTTAAAAGAAGATATATGGGCAACCAACAGACATATGAAAAAGTGCTCAGCCTCACTCATCAAAGAAATGCAAATCAAAACCACATTGAGATACCACATAACCCCAGTAAGAATGGTCATCACTAACAAAACAAACAACAACAGATGTTGGCGAGGATGCAGAGAAAAAGGAACGGCTTCTACACCGCTGGTGGGAATGCAAACTAGTGCAACCTCTTTGGAAGACAGTGTGGCGATTTCTGAAAGAACTAGAAATTGATCTTCCATATGACCCAGCAATTCCCTTATTGGAAATATACCCAGAGGAACTCAAATCATTCTACCAAAAAGATACCTGCACATGTATGTTTGTTGCAGCTCTATTCACAATAGCAAAAACATGGAATCATCTGTGCTGCCCATTGAAGCTGGACTGGATAAAAGAAATGTTGTACACATTCACAATGGAATATTATGTAGCCATAAAGAAAGACAAACATATGGACTTTGCAGCAACGTGGATGGATTTAGAGTTGATCATACTCAGTGATCTATCACAGAAACAAAGAACAGAGTACCTTACCATATGTTCTCACTCATAAGCAGACCTTGAAACAATTATCATAATACTATAAGAAAGGGATTGGCAGTAGTGGGAAACTGCCAGGGAAGGAGGGCATCGGATTGGTAGTTGAGGAAAACTGTCGGGGGGAAGGCACATCTTATCAACAAGGGTACTTGCATAATGAACATTTGTATACTTAACCCTAAATTGTACTCCATATCTTTAAAATAAAAAAAATTTAAAAAAAAGATACTTCAGGTTCACCTTGTGTCCTCCCTGCCCTAGATGTTGAATCAGCCATTTCTTTTAAAAGTACTGGTTCTTTTTATTGGGGAATGGCATTTATAAACCAAGATCTGAGAAATGAATGTGCTCACTTCACTGGCATGTTACCATGATGATTTATTTATCTTTAAAGTAAGCATGTAACACGAGGAGGAAAAATTTGACTTTTCTTAAATTTAAATACTTGAAAAGAAGTCAGCAAACTACCCTAAATTGCTCTGTCTAATGTCTTAAAAAATCATACTATCCTGAAAAATATTTTTATTTGTGATTTTAACCAGCCTTATTTGGACCTTTATAAAAAATGATTTATTGCTGGACACAGTTGCTTGCAACTGTAGTCCCAGCTACTTGGGAAGCTGAAGGAGGAGAATTGCTTAAGCCCAGAAAGTTGAAGCTGTTGTGCACAATGGTCATGTCTGGAAATAGCCACTGCTCTCCAGCCTGGGCAGCATAGTGACACCTTGACTCCAAAAATAAATATATAAAAATAAGTTATTTATTTTAGAAAGAACTAAAACATTAAGAATAGCTACAAATGCTCATGTGTATATTCCATGTTCTGCTATTTGGATTAGGCATATTAGTTTAATGTGGTGAGGTTTTTTGGTTTGTTTGTTTTGCTAAAATACTTTGTCTTTTGGTATATTTCTCTCAATTGTTTTTCTCCTTATAAATATTTTACTCAGTTTTTGCATACATAAGGTAACCAAAATTAATTAAAATGCTAGTTAACATGTTTGGGAGTGGTAATCAAGGCAAGTTCCTACATACATAAACAAATGGAAAGACAAATGTAGCACAACTATACTTGCATGGAAGGTGCTATCAGTACAAGGCAAAATAGCGTATCATCAAAATAGTTTCATGTTTGATGGGAAAAAAAACATTCTTGGGCTCAAGTTATATACAATATTCCCTTTCTCTCTCTCTCTCTCTCTGTGTGTGTAGTTAATTAACATACTTCTTAAAAAGAAAAACTAGACATCAATATCTTTTCATGTTTCCTTTTAAATAAATGTGGGCATATACCTTAATACTGCATAATATTCCAAGGTACTATCATGCTATGATTTATTTATTACTTTCTTACTGCTAGATAGTTAAATTGTATCCAAAGTATTATTGTTACAATTATACAGAGATTACTATCCTTATTGCCAGATTGTTTTCTTAGGATGAGCTCCTGAGAGTAGGATCACAGGCTAAAAGGATATGGGCATTTTATTGAAGGATAACTTGCTAAATTGTCCTTTGGAAAAGTTGATCAATGTACTTTCATTAGCAGAATATTATCTTAAGGTCTTCTTGCCACCCTTTTTTTTCTGGATTTAAAACATTGTATAGCTAAGTGTGAATTTTTTTTTTTTTTTTTTTTTGATTTGGAGTCTCACTCTGTTGCCCAGGCTGGGGTGCAGTGGCACGCTCACAACCACCCCAGTGCCAACCTGCTGGGCTCTGGCAATCCTTCTGCCTTAGCCTTCCAAGTAGCCGGAACTACAGGCGCTAACTTTTTTATTTATTGTAGAGATGAGGTCTCGCCAAGTTGTCCAGGCTGGTCTCAAATCTGTGGGGTCAGGTAATCTACTAGCCTCGGTCTCCCAAAGTGTTGGGATTACAGGCTGAGCCACTGAGCCCGGTCATGAATTTTTTTATTTACTCTGAGTGAAGAATTTTTTCTCAGTTCTGGAATATTCTCACTCATGAGCTCTTTAAATATTATTTTTATCTTAATCTCTTTTTTCCAGAGCACAGTTGTACATATGCCAGATCTTTGTTTCTGTCTTTCATGTTTTTAACCTCTGTATCATATTATTCATGACTTTCTCTTGATATGCTGCCTTCTGAGTAATTACTTCAGCTCTGTATTTCAGTTTGCTTATTCTCCCTTTCAGCTATATCTCGTCTTTTGTTTAGTCTCTTCTCAGAAGTTTTAATTTATTCCTAAATGCTCTATTTTCTTTTTTAAAAATCTGCCTACTTGGATTGCCTGAGCCTGCGGGTTCGAGACCTGCCTGGGCAAGCAAGACCTCATCTCTACAATAAATCAAAAAAAAAAAAAAAAAAAAAAAATCAGCCGGGCGTGATAGCGCGCGCCTGTAGTTCCAGCCACTTGGAAGGCTGAGGCGGAAGGATCGCCGGAGCTCAGCAGGTGGAGGCTGCGGTGACCTGGAGCGGCCACTGCACTCCAGTCTGGGCGACTGAGTGAGACTCCAACTCAAAAAAAAAAAAAAAAATCTGCCTACTTTTAGTAGTCTCCCATTTCTTCAAATACTTCATATTTTGTGTCTAATAATTCTAACATAAGAAGTTTCTGGGGTCTTAGTTTGGCTGTTTTGTTTGCTTGTATGTCTATTTATTTGTTTGTTCATTTATTGCCCTCATGACTCTTATAACTCTTCTCTGTAGTAGCTTGTTTCTTGATGTGATCTGTTACTTTGGATAGTGAACTAATGTTGGCATGGCTTTATCTGGGCAGATCCTGTTAAGGCCTGGGCTCAATGTGCATTTCTTCAGAGGGAATTTATGCTTGACTCTGCCAGATGCTTCATATTACCACTTTACTGGTTTGGGACTATACATAACTAATATATCTGCTTAGTTAACCACACTGACCTTGCAATTTCATTTTCAGATTTGTTTGAGGGAAAACCTGTGTGTTTAAATTCCCAGAGGACTATATTTTGGTTTGTTTTCCAGTTAGCACTGAAGCCATGACAGACAAGTTCCTTGTTGTCTCCTTTAGCTGGGGAGCACATTTTCTTAGTCCATCTGTTCATGAAGGTTCTGGCCCTTCAAGAGTCCTGGCTTGTACAGAGGCCTCAGATCCTACTCTCCACTTAATGCTTATTCAAAGGTTTGCTTTTGGTTCCTAAATGGCCATTTAAACACACACGTTTTGGTTACCAAAACTGGAAAATAATTTTTAAAGTTTCAACTTCAGTGTGCCTGTTTCTTTTTCCACTTGTTCCTCTAGAGATTTTCTTTATATTCTTATGAGCTCAGCCACACATTTTAAGTAATTATTTTGATTGCCTTTTAAAAAAAAATCCAGTATTTCTTGTATTTTGGGGGATATTTTTCAGATGAACTAGGGTTGCGAGAAATATAGGATGTCCAGCTAAGTCTAGATTTCAGATAAACAAGGAATACTCTTTTAGTGTAAGTATATCCCAAATACTGTATGGGCCATAATTATATTAAAATATTATTCATAATTTATTTGAAATTTAAATTTAACTGGGCATTCTGCATTTTTAGTTGCACTATCTGGTAATCCTAGAATCTAATCTATCATATTTTGGAAATGAAAGCTAGGTTATAGCTTAAGTACAATTTTAAGAAATCAGACATGGGTGATGTACTTACACATTTGAGAATATAACTTTTTCCCTCAAATATATAAATGTGACTGACACACATGGTTTTAATTGAAAATTCTATAAACAATGTTTCATTGTCTTCAATATGCATAATGTGAAACAATCTGAGCCCTAAGTAGTCCCTTCTAAATAATCTGCCACCGCTTCTTTTAAAATTTTTTTTCATCCTTGCAGTTTAGTAACTTAAAGATATATTTCAATATCAGCCATTCTGTATAAGTATTTCCTAAAACAAATAGAACTTTTTGATCTATAGATTCAAAACTCCTGAAGGTTTTTTCTTTGAGTTTTTGTGGGTTGATTTATTCAATTTTTTTTCAGTATATAATAACTATATGTTAGCTTTTCATTGTTCTTCATACCTACTTTGGTAGTTTTACATGCTTGACTCTTTATGATCTTTTATTTTTGAGTGACTTTTCACAATCCTGTCCTCTACAGCAGTAGAGTTCAGGGGCAGGTGGTACTTTGGCTTCTACTGGGTTTTCTATATTGCTGAGTTTTTTCTTCGTTGCTTTTAATACATTAAATTTTTTTTTTCTTGTGATGTTATTTTCTTCTCAATTTCTTTCTTTAGTTTTGCCAGTATTCTTTTCATCTCATTCCTTGTCCTGTCTCATATCAAATTCTCTGTTTTATTAAGTCCAAGTTCTTTTCAATTTTATTGTGTGCAATGTGTTTATGAAAAATTTTTTTTATTATTTTATTTTTACTTGATTTTTTTAGAGACAAGGTTTCACTATGTTGCCCAGGCTACAGGTGTTTGCCATGGCACCTAGCTATATACTGTTTTTGAAGTGCATTTTCTTCCAAAGTGTCCTCTCTATTTGAATTTTGTATGTTCTATTTCTTTGCTTTCCCTTTGGTGGGAGCAAAACGTATTTTTATAGATCTCATTTCTGAATGGGGTCATTTTATCCAAACCTCTCTTTCTCTAAAATAGTGTAGTTGTAGTCTCCTTGATTTTTCCTTCCTGAATGCCCAACACTCAATAAATTATATTAAAGATACAAAGAGGCATATGTCAATGCTCAACATTATTTCTTTTGGGTGTTAGATGTCCAAGGGAATTCTGTTTTTGGTAACCCCCTCCTTCATTCTCCTGATACAGCAGTAGAGTTCAGGGGCGGGTAGTACTTTGGCTTCTCTTTGTTTCCCTATTTAGGCATAACCCCATTTTTTTCCTGTGTGGTCTGCATGGTTCGACCACACCTTTGCCTTCCTAACTTTGTTAACTGTGACTTGCTGCTTCGGATCAAGCCAGTTTCTCCACATAGATTATTTCCCATTTCTGTTCTTTTCTTCTACTGGGCCCAGAATAGTAATAACCAATCATGGGGACTACTCAAGCCAGCACTCCAGGTTATTGAACTGAAAAAATAAGGGACAAGTTCCCATAAAAGAAAAAATTAACATTTTAAAAAAATATTATTTTTACCTCTAATTTCTGTGCTTCCAAATTGAGGATTAAATTGGGACAATCTCAATGAGTTTTTTTAAAAAAACACTTAAAATTTTTCTTTACATTTCTAGAAGAATTCTGTGTAGATCCCCACCATTTTATTTCAATTTGGTTTAATTTATATTGCATTTGGATATAGCGTTTTGATCATCTCCTTGTTATCACATTGGCCACTTTTTTGTTGTTTTTTGCTTGTTTTGTTAATGTTTGGTAAGTTTTACAGAAGATTTCTGAACCTAAAGATGTCTGACATCTTTCCTCAAATTGCTCATTAAAAAAAAAGTTATATATCTCCTTAGTAATATCATTTTACTTTTTAAGGCCTCAATTATAAAATGAGGGGGAAGACCAAATGATTTATGGGGTCCGGTCCATTTCCATGATGACATGATTCATTAGATTGTGTTCACTTTGATGTCAACATACAAGGAGAACTGAAAAGCACATCTAGCACTCTGTACCTTGCCTAGCCCATATGCAAAGATTAACTTACCCTGTAATCAGTGTCCCCATTTATGACTTCAAGTTTCTTTGTCTCAAAACTGGCCTTTGATATGTTCACAGGCAGGTCATCTGCAATAAAAAGAGGAAGGCAAAAGTAGGTAGAATATGACATGTAGAAGATTATATGCCCAATCTTATCCCAGAGTCTGGTATTTTCCTCTGGTTGCTTCCATTATCTCAGTGAATTAAGGTCATTATCAGAGAATGAGGAGGAAGGAGGAAGTATTGGAGGTATGGGAGGAGAAAGGAAATTATGAACTAGTCAACAAGGAGGTCAGAAAGTGAATGGATTAAAGAATACAGTAAAAGTGCTCAGTTAGGGTAAATGTTCACATATATAAAATGAAGCCAGTCAGTATGACTGTGGTTTTTTCTTTAGCTGTGTTTAGCTGTCCTGGTGAAGGATGGGCAGTGAATTGGGTTTAACTGGTGTTGGGGTTTCATCAGGTAAATGTCATGAAGGGATGGAGAGCAGGACCAAGAAGATACATGGAGTGGTCGCCGTGATGCACCACAAGATCTGTCCAGGGAAGGAAAGAGAGAACAAAAGGGGGCAAAAAGAGAGCACAAGAATAAGAAGTATTAAAAGATATTAGGATTGATTAATGATTATAGGTCCCAGCATAACCAAAGTACTACAGGGAGTGAACTGAAAAGACAAGGTGGCAATCAGAGAGTGAGATGCTCAAAATGAGATTATGGAGGTCTTGCTGTTATTGGTAATGCCAAGGCTCAACATATGACCATAGGTTTAGTGTCTGTGAAAGAAAAAGAGTAGGTCACATTTTGGAAAGACTACCTTTTCTACCTTGGAAGGATACTGTGATCACCAAGAATTGTCAGAGGACCTGGAATTAAAGTATTCAGGGAAAATGGGGGAACAATCTGAGAGTTTGTCACATTCTTCTTGTATCAGATTTGCAAATATAAAAAAAGATTGATAAGTTGTAGTATTTGCCAAGTATTAGAAGAGTATGATATAACATTTTCATAGGCAGTATAGCAATATTTATCTCAATTCTTATACTTTTTTTTTAAACCTATTTTTTATTATAAAATTGTGGGGTACAGTTAAGGGTTAGGTATACAAATGTGCATCTTTCAGGCACCCTTGTTAATAAGGGGTGTCTCCCCGCCCCCAATTTCTTATACTTTCATTAGCAATTCCATTATGGGGAATTTCTCCTATAAAAAGAGTTGCACAAGAATGTAAAGACATTTGTATGAGAATAATCAAAACTACAGAAATGTTTATAATGGTAAAACTGAAAATAATCTAGAGATCCATCTAAAGACAATTGATGAAATAAATTATATACTCATCAAGAAAAATGATGCCACCATGAAAAAAGAATGAAGGGGTACTACATGTACAGACAGAAAACAGTATTTATGATATTTTATTAAGTGTGGGAAAGAGTTAGATATAAATGGCATGAGTTCTTTTTGTTGTTAAAAAAATTTTTTAGATCTTGGATTATATAAGCTTGCATGGGTTCTAAAATAAGGAAAAATTAAAGGTATTCTGATACAAAATCAATAAAAGAAAAAGAAAGTTAGTGTTATGCACAACAGACCAACCAGACTTTGTCAGGGCTTTGTGGAATGCTCCAGAGGCCTAAAGAACCCTGTTTCCTGCCCTGAGAACAGCTGAAGTTTAAAGACAGTAGGAATTTGAAGTTCTTCCCAGCTGAATTTCCCTCAGAGACAGACACATAGGTCTCAGGCTTGAGTCTGGCATTATGTCCTCTCTGACTGCACCCACCCTCCCCCCATCACTCACCACATTCCAGCCACCAGCCTGTTTCCTCTGTTCTCTAACATGCCAAGTTTATTCCTGCTTCTTGCCATTGTGTTTAATATTTCCACTGCCTTTAATGATCGTAAAGATCTTTGCATGGCTGGCTTCTTGTCAATCAAATCTCAGCTCAAACATCACCCTTCAGATAAATACCTCTTCCCTGGCCTCAAGATTATTCTGTTTTATTTTCTTCATAGTATTTACTCTCCAGGACATCTTGCTTATTTGTTACTGTGTATAAACTCTCCCACCCCACAACAGGAGGAACCAACTGTGTTATGTTCACCATCGTATTTCTAATATTCTGAAGAGTGCATGGTATATAGGAGGTGCTTACTCTTTATTGAGTGAATGAGTGAAGAAATGGTTAGGAGATAGTCACATGTTTAAGTGACTGAGCCTCACTCTTCTGGCTTTCCCCAGATTGGGCCTGCAGCAAATTCCTGAACACTCCATTAAAAAGCTGTATTTAATGGCAAACCTCTGTTCCAAAAGAATAAGTATGGTAGTAAGGCTTCTTTTCTTTGTTTGCAGGAGTGGGGTAATAAGGTGATAGTGGTGGTATACCCCATGCTTCACACACCATACCCTAATTTCTAAGAGTTCCTTGTCCTTTCTTCTACTCAAACCAATTCTGCTAATTCCAACTGGGTTCACAACCTGGCTCAAACATTGCCATGTTATTAGCTTAAAATTAATTAGGTTACAAATATAGCCAACCTAAATTTACAGTAAGAACAAGAGACCAGTAGCTATTGGTTAATTTCTTATAATTGGACCTTATTCTTCCTTGTCAACATTATCCTGAATGTCCAAACCAGGACATTTGAATAATATTGACTGTACTCATAGAATTCAGCCAGATTTAGGAATGGGTGTGTAACATAGGCTTAAGCCAATG
Organism: Tarsius wallacei; assembly: GCA_963574415.1. Taxonomy (NCBI): domain Eukaryota; kingdom Metazoa; phylum Chordata; class Mammalia; order Primates; family Tarsiidae; genus Tarsius; species Tarsius wallacei. The sequence continues at coordinate 79,686 of CAUYQG010288588.1, forward strand.
AAAACAGTGGATTTCTATGTATGGCCTTATCCATTGAAATAGGATTGGGCATGTGATCTAAACTGTATCAGTGTAAGCAATTCAGTAGTTTTGCTGGGAAAATTGGGATATGGATTCCCTATTTTCTACTTGCTTGATGGCAGGGGTATATGAAGCTTAGAACTGCTTTGGAGATAAGGAGAGAGATTGGAGCTGCTCTAATCCAGAGGAGTTAGAGCTAAGAGATGAACCTAATTATGAGATGTGAACTCCAGATCATGCTACATCTGAAGAGAGACCTATTCAACTTCTGTATCCAGAAATCAAAGTATTTTTAACTGATATCAAGGAATATATATATATATATATATATATATATATATATATATATTGTTTGTTTTGTTTTTTTTGAGTAGGAGTCTCACTCTGTTGCCCAGCCTGGAGTGCAGTGGCACACTCACAGCCTCGACCAGTTGGGCTCAGGCGATCCTTCTGCCTCAGCCTTCCAAGTAGCTGGAACTACAAGCACGTGCCATAATGTCCTGCTAATTATTTAATTATTGTAGAGATGAGGTCTTGCAAAGTTGCCCACACTGGTCTCAAACCTGTGGGCTCAGGCAATCCCCTGGCCTCAGCCTCCCAAAGTGCTGGGATCATAGGCATGAGCCACTGCGCCTGGCCAGAAAACATATATCTAAGGCAGATTCGAGTTCTCTCTCTGGTATCTGGGAGACAACCTGTAGCAGACAAGAAGACTGTTCTGCTCTTTCACCATTTCTGTGCCTTCACCTTCCTTTGGTGTAGCAGCCATACCTACTTGAACTACTGGAGCCACTTGGCCAACAGGTGAAAGAGAGCCTGGAAGTTTCCCAATAACCATCTAGTCCAGGGTAGAAAAGTCCAGTTCCCTTGCCTTGCTGGGACAACTGTGTATTAGAAAGTGTTCTGAATTCTCATGCAGACTTTTGCCTGGGGCTGCACTGTGCTGGGCTTCCTTCTCTTTTCTGTTCTGAACTTCCTTCATAAACACTTGCATATAGATCTTCATCTCAGAATCTAAGGCAGGGTCTCTCAATTTGTGTGTATGGGTCAATCAGTTGGCAGAAAGAAACCAATAAAAACATTAAAATGATGAGAAGAGTTATTTCTCCTTTGCCTAATTTTTGTTGGCTCCAGAGAGAACAGAGAGAGCCTAACTTCACTGCAATTTCAGGCTCTTCCTACAAAAAATTCAGTTTTGAGTGTGTCTTCCAGAATGTACACTGCTTTAGAATTTCAAATTCATAAAAATGGATAGACTTCCAGATTTTAGCTTTTGAAAATGGGGAATTATTTCTCAAATACTTAAATTATTTCTCAAATTATTTCTCAAATACTTAAATACCAGGGTCTCTGCTTACAACATTATTCTTTCCTCTGGGATGCCATACACATTGTGGTAGATTTGCTATCTGGGATGTAGAAAAATATACTGCAGTCATTTAACTTAGAAACTACTGATTGTGCCTTCAAATTTTAATTTGTGTTATGAATATTTTCTTAGTTAAAAAAGAAACAAAAAGAAAACCGTGGCTAATAGTATATTGAAATAACAATACCGCATATGCTTAGTTTAACATGTGATGAGATGGAATTAAAGAACAAAGTGCTATCCAGTCTACTATTTATAAAAAATCCTGCAAGTTTCTGGATTCAAAGTTTATGTTCCTAGTATCTTATGCATAAATATGAGATGCCACATATCTGATATATTAAGTCAGCATTAACTATTCATGGAAAAAATATTTTCATTGTATAAAGATGACATCTGGATCAATATAAGTGTTCAAAAAGTAAGAAGCTTCTAATGAGATTTCGATGAAACTTTTCAAATAGGAATAATTTTGGATAGTTAAAAATGGAATACCTATGGGTCATGGAATCTCTTAAAATAATTTGCTTTATTGTAGTCATATGTCAGAAAACTTTAGGTGTCTACTATTTATATGTATTATAATAATCATTCAACTACAATTTTGGTACCCTTTCTGTCGACCTGTAAACCAGTGTAATTTGATGAGTTTAGTTAACCAGCAGTAGGAATAGTTGCTTTAATTCAATACTGTAATCTAGAAGTCATTTAATTATTCAATGTCCTTAAGACCAGGACTCTTATATACCACTTTCCATGGCACTCTTAATTTATTCTGTTAATAAATATTATTTGTTGTTCATGGTAGATAAAATTGATAATTAGATAAGTGGCTCATTCAAATTATATCATGTGGAGAGTTGTTGAGGAAACAGAATCTGAGAATTCTGAAAATAAATAGTTGAGTGGTTTAGAAAGTCAGAGAGATTTAAACAAAATGCTACTTGTAAGCAGTATAAATGTTTTACTCACATCTGAATTTCACTATGGACATCATATTCCAAAAATACAATTATGAAAGTGTTCAATGTAGGACCTCAATGATGCAAGTATAACATAAATAATAAGAAAAAACATGGACCATGTTATTATACCAGAGTCAAAATCCAGGTTGTTTTTAGTTACAAGCTGTGTGATCTTGGACCACCTAGTTAAGAACCCATAAATGATATATATGAAAAAATGAGATTAAAATATCCCTTGCAGAGGTGGTTGTGAGGACTATGTGAGTTAATATAGGGAAAACACAAGACTCACACGTGGCTGTCAATAAATGATGCTATTTTCGTTATTGTTATTGGTGGTAGAAAACACATGAGATTAAGGAATTACTTATGGGCTGAATGTTACTCTTGACCCATAGTGATATTAATTAAACTGGGATGGCTAGTAAGGATTTACAGATTGTTCTCATGACCATAGGTTCAGTGTCTTCTCTGTTATCATCCATGCAATTCAAATCAATAGTCACTTTTCAAGCATCTCTTATATGTATGGTACCATTTGAGCACTGAGAGAATTTGAGAGTCATGGTTCCAAGTAGATTACAAGCTAGCAGGCAACAAAGAAGGCTATAAGAAACTATAATATAAGACAAAACATGGTAAGAGTTCAGGTTCCTACCATAGAAAATGCTTGTTCTCTGTTTCAGGGAAAGTGAAGAAAAGCAACCACTACCACCTCTTATAGTGGTGTTATTTTTAAAAAAATATTTACTTAAAATACATGGGGTGCAATTCAGGGTTAGGTATACAAATGTTCATTATGCAGGTACCCTTTTTGATGAGGTGTGTCCCCCCTCCCAGGCAATTTCCCACTACTGCCAATCCCTTTTTTATAGTAGTATGATAGTTGTTCAAGGTCTGCTTATAAGTGAGAACATGTGATACTCAGTTGTTTCTGTGATAGATCACTCAGTATTATAGCCTCTAAGTCCATCCAAGTTGCTGTGAAGTTCATAATTGTGTCCTTCTTTATGGCTGCATAATATTTCATCGTGTATATCTACCACATTAAAAAAAAAATCCAGTCCTCTTTTGATGAGCAGCACGATTGGTTCCATGTTTTTGCTGTTGTGAATAATGCTGCAATAAACATGCATGTGCAGGTATCTTTTTCAAAGAGTGATTTGAGTTCCTCTGGGTTTATTCCTAGTAGGGGGATTGTGGGGTCATATGGGAGGTTCATTTTTAGATCTTTTAGGAATGTAGTGGGGTTTTTTTTACAGATAAGAAAGGGAAATCTTTGGTTATGTAGCTAACAAATGGCAGAAGCAGAATTCAAACCCTATCTCTCCAATCCCCAAGTCCATGCTTTCAACTTTAATACTAAACACCTCACATGTCTTCAGTGCTATAATGTTCATAGTGTACATCATAAGTGATACTATTTTTCTTGGGTTGAAACTATACACTTAGGTATTGTTTGACTTTATATTGGGTTTTCTTCTATGATTTCACTTTGATGGTAATCTTTACATAACATGTCTCCCAGTTTCTTTTCTTTCCTTCATGAAAAGATTTTTATTTTTTAAAATTATTTTAGATTCAGGGAGCACATGTGGTATATTGCATGATAGTAAGGTTTGGGCTTCTATTGATCCCATTACCTGAATAGTAAGCATTCTCCTCGTTTCTTGACATGAAATTCAGCATAGAAAGAGTGACCATTAAGCAGTAAATGGAGTCTTGCTGTCAGGACTGTATGGCAAGAATTATTTCCTGCTTACAAAATCACTTTATCGGCAGCAGTTGTCTTTCGTCACTACTGGGGAACATTTTATTAAGACATTTCAATATGCTTCCTGCTTTAATTAGCTATGCAAATGACACACCACCTTCAGGAGCCAATACTTCTGAGAACTGAGCCACTTGGGGAACCAACTCCCAGCTCTATAACTCAGTAATGAGATTGTCCTGGGCAAAGTTGTTCATGTTTCTGAGGTTCTCTTTATCTCCTCGGAAATTTGGGAATAGACCAAGTTGCCTATATGCTTCTGTCACTTAATTATTTTCTGTTTTGCATGATAATTATTTACAAACTAATTTTATTTGCCTTACCAGTGTATAAGCTACCTAAAGACAGCAGCAATGTAGTATCTTGTACATGACCAATTTTGGATGGTTGATTCATAAAGCTGAAATATTTCCAATAAATATTTGTGTGTTTAGTGCTCATGGAAAACAGCTGTATTAGGTTGTAATTCAGTATAGTGATGAAGGCTTTTAAGAAGAAACATCTTTAGCTTTTAAACTTTTTGAAGGCAGAAGCTATATACAAATGACAGTCTTTATGCTCAGGTAAGGGTGGGATATACCAAAAGAGATTTAATTAATACCTTTGAATCAATATAAAATAAGAATAATTCTTAATGCAATTAGCATTTAAAAAATTCCAACCTATGACTTTCTATGGCATTTTGTTCCCTTACACTTTTTTCCTCCTCTCTAAGAAGTAGAGTCCCTTGAATGACCTCTTTAAATGATAGGCTTTCTCTATAGCACTTTAGTATAAAATCTTTTTTCTCCTTCTGAAAGCTGGAGGGAGCTTCCTGAATGATTGATTGGTGAGGTGTCCCCTGGACACACTGGTGCAAACACCATGCAACCACTGATTGATGTGCTTGCTCTTTCACGAACACATTCATTTTCTCTTCTCTAACACACAATTTATTCATCCTATGATGCATTTATGCATCCGTTATCACTGTCTTTCAATTTTTAAGCAGGTGAAAAGATGAAAAGTTAATGCTTATAAGGTGGTAAGGCGAGTCTATCTTAAGTCAAAGAAGTGATCTTTCCATATATTGTGAAGAATATTTCTTCAAGGGTTTCTTTTATTCTGATTAATGACAAATTTAAAACAACTTTGGAGTTGAGAAAGAAGATAGCCTGGGATGGGAGAGTGAAGGTAGAGATAGTTGTGTTGAGTTAGTGATTAATACCAAAGTTGAATCGGGGATTGGGCGACCAAAATTCTAGGAAGGGTCCTAAGAACCTGTGAGTTTAGGAGTTCATTTTTCTTATCTGTAAAATGCGGGAATCTAACTAGATGGCATTGAAGGCTCTTTCCAGCCACAATGTTTTATGATCTTGTAAGTACCACATCTTGAAGGAATCTGACACTCATAAAAACTTAGACCAAAGTCATTACACTTTTGGGGGGATGCTAATCATGGCATACATTGTTAATGTGAGTTAAATATGAACCACATGCTCAATCAGGAAAAATATGGACAATTGGTAAGAGAGTTCATTATGTAACTCATTATACTATAAAACTAGAAACAGTTCTCTAATCTATATACAGTTTCGTGTCAAACACTATTCTTTTTCTCTTTTTCTTTTTTGAGACAGGGTCTTGCTTTGCTGCCCAAGCTGGAGTGCAGTGGTGTGACCATAACTCATAGCAGCCTTGAACTCCTGGCTCAAGCAATCCTTCTGCCTTAGCCTCCCAAGTAGCCTGGAACTACAGGCACACACCACTGTGTCCAGCTTGTTTTTTAATTTTTTTTGTAGGGGCGGGGACTCACTTTGTTGCCCAAGCTAGTCTCAAACTACTGGGCTCAAACCATCCTTCTGCCTCAGCCTCCCAAAGTGCTGGGATTACAGATATGAGCCACCACACTCAGCCAGAACATTATTCTTGTAAATTCTTCTGGGTCATTGTTTATGTTGTATAAATTGTGAGAAAAAGTAGAAATTTAGTTTAAAAATTTGTTCACCCCTGGGCTTACAAAGGAGAAAAGGCATTATCTAAGAAAAGGGAAAGTTGTCTTTTCCAAGAAGACTTATTTCCATATGACTTACTACTTCAGTAAACTGCAGAACAGCTCTGTTAAATCAACCAAATCAACACATTTTAACTTTTACAAAATTAAGTATTTAAAAATGTCTTAACTCAAGAGCCTCCCAAAATAAAATAATTTGCTGTGTTATCCATAAAACACTACAATTACAGAAGAAGACTAAAGGAATATGATCCAGGATATTCTCAAGCAAATGCTAAGAGTCTGAGAGTTAAGTTTCATTCGTAGATTAAAACATATTGGCAAACATTTGTTTCTTCATTCGTTAATTCAAATAATACTTGTTGAACACTTAATTGCCTCAAACAATATTTTGTTAATTTTGTTTTTCCATATATTCTTACTGAGGACATATCCAAATGACAATTTGGATGTTTTGTTAGTCCCCATGCCCCCACTAACTTTCCCCATCAGTATCTCTCTTTCAAATAGTATTTTTCTTCAAAGCTCTGCCTGCCTTTTACTGAGCAATGGGATTAGAGCCAGACTGCAGTAAGCAATTTGTTCATCCTTGGAGAGCACATTTGCACTACCCCATGATACAGGCATTTAAATGATTTTATTCGTTCACCTGTGTTGAACATTAAGGGGGTAAATTTTCAGTCCAGGGATTTGGCTTTAAAACTCCAATTGATGTTAATGAGAATTGGTAATGAGCCCCTTCTTCTTAATTAGTGGCACCATACCTGTGGCTATAGGAGGCATGGCTCAGACGTGGGGAGCTTAACGAGGTGATAACAAGCAGAAAATGTTTAAGCCTGGATTTTGGCCTGGTCTATACTTTACTATGCAAACATACTTTAGGAGCTGATGCTTTAAAGTAAATTTATTACCTGGCTTTTACAGCTGTGTAGACCTTCACTAAGAACGATTCATCTTTTCTATAAAAATACTCTTGTTCCATAGAAAAAGAGTAAGGCAGAAGAAGCTAAATCAAAGGAGCAAGAACATGATCAGATTTCCTCTCCTTGTTCACATAGAGCAATTTTTATGTTAAAACAAACTATCTCTTGCAGATTACGGAACACCACAGCTGATCAAGCTCATTCCACACCAAGGGGCAAGATTCCTCTCTTTAGGTAAGTTGAACCTCTAAATATCATTCAGGATATTATAGAGATGATTTAAGGAAATCAGAGTCTGACTTTTATAGTATCTTTCCTTGAATATTATATCATCATTAGGGTATGTTGGTAAAAACACAAGTTTTGATCTTACCTATTCTATCTACTTGAGCTGCTTCTTAATGCTCTAGCACATGACCTAATCCAGGAAGAATAAAATGATCACAGAATAATAAAATTTTCACTGTACCTCGCAAAGGATATAAAAGTTGGATTATTGATTTTGTTTGAATGATGTGCCGTAATTTCATATGCCAACAGAGTGGAGCACAAATCCTAGCCTGTCAGACTTCATTACTGCAACTCAGTTTCTTGCCACCATGAAACTTCTACCAAGTCACAAGATATATCGAGATTTTTTTAACTGACTGGAAATGAATCTCTATAGCTCCAAGTAATTAATAGGAACTTCAGATTTTGCTGTGCTCGTTTAGAAATTAGTAATAATAAAAGTAAAACTCTATGCATCAAAATAAGAAATAAAATCAGGTAAAAGGTCATACATACATTTGTATCTTCATTCGTCAATTCAAATAATACAACTAGGTTAGGTTGTTAAATACACCATGTTGCTTCTGCTGTCATATATCTATAGAGCCAAGCCTGAAACCCTGATTAACTAACAATTCAATTTTACTGACTTTAAAGGGAAAATGTGTGGGTAACAGTATAACATCAATAGTAAACAGTGGCAAAAGGCATAATATAATATTGGCTTGTCAGTGAAGCAATCCCTATATACAAAAAAATTATTGGAACTCCATGTATTACTAAAGGTATATGCTATTGTTAGGGATCAGAAAACGATACTCTAAAGTGAAGGCCTCAGAAGCAAACCTTCTCTCTGATCTTTACCTGCCCTCCTGCCTCTCACCCCTCATTCTCCACCTAGACTAGTTACAGAAACTAGAATCCCTCTTCCCCAAGATGGGTCATAGAAACCAGAATTCCTTTTCCCCAATGCCAGCCATAAACCTAAAGTTATTGCTCTATCTTTTCCTTACCTTTCTGTCTAAGAATTGACCATAAAACATTTTCTGACCTATCTTGTTTGACTGTAGGTCATAAGACCCCCATTCCTGAATGCTGCAGAGAGGCCAGAAAGAATTGAGACAGACAGGTCTTGCTGGGTCCTGTCCCCCACAAGCTCAATCTGTTACTGTCAGAAAAACTTTTTGTCCAATCACATTTCTACACACTGTTACTGCTTCACCAAACCAAAGCATAAAATCAGATAGCTTTCCCTGTATCTTTGGGTCACTCAATCTGAAGTTTCCTGTGTCACATTAAACTTTCATTAAATATATCTGTTATACTTTTCTCTTGCTAACCTGTCTTTGTTACAGGGTGTCAACCATGATCCTTGTGATGGGAGAAGTATCACTCTTTCTGCCTCTACTTTATAGAAACCATGGACAAACCATCTCTGACTTACTTAAATGTCAAACATTTTGTAAAATAAGTAAAATATAACAATGAGATTAGAATTTTACTCAACCAAGAGGAGCTGTGGAAATCAGTCCAAGTAATGGTTCTATAATTAAAGGGCAAGTAATACTTAAAGTTTCATGCACTATAGTTTTTATTGCTCGCTCTAATAAAAATATGTCTAAAGTACCAGAATTAACAATAAATAAACTTGGAGAGCTTACAGGACTAGAGGAAACTATAGAATTATATTACAGAATTCCAGACCTTTGGAATATTTCATAATTACTAGAAGAAAAAAATGGCCCATATGAAGACAAAGGTTAATATAGTGGCTGAACACATTAGGAATACTCTCCTTTTACTGAACAATAGGATGGCTACATAGTTTCAGAGACTCAGTCTCTGCCTCAGTCCCTGGCTTGGTCTTAAAGAAAGCATTCTTTTATGAGTCTTATTTATTCCTGTGGATGAAATTGCTCTAATATCTGAAGAAATCCTGACATATTAGAGAAAATTAGGAAAGACTTGTGATCGGAGAAAAAAATATAAATTGAAAAAGTTATGTATTTAAATAAAAACAAGTTTAAAAAGAAATAATTTTTATGGACATATTTCCTTTTCAAAGCATATAGTCCTTTTCTAAAAAAAAAAAAAAAAAGTAGAAATACTTAAGGAGATCAATTGTATAAATCTACATTCCTGGGGGTAGCACAGACATGGATAACTTGTCTTATGTAAAATTCTTTTAAGGTAGGATTAATAATTATTAAAACTTTTAAAACCTTCTGCAGTCTTTATATTGGTTATTTTTTTACTTCTTGTTTTATTGTAGGTGGGATTTATAATCTTGGTATTGCTTAAATAGAATAGATAGTAGAAAATAATATGCCGTTCCAATCTGGGAAAGTTAAAAAATAGCTTTAAAAAGGGCATATTCGTTCTGAATTTGAAGTTGATAATGTCTTTTCTGTTATCATTAAGTTTGTGTGATGTGTTAGGGAATGAAAAACTGGCAGAACATAAAAGTAAATTGAAATACTTATGAGCACAGCATGAGGTAACAGAAAAGACAGTCAACCAACTTTTGATAAAATTGTATAAGATACAACCTAATGGCTTAACACCTCCAGAAGACTAGAGTTTCCTGTGTCTTCAAAGAAGAGGCCATGCCAATAAGAAGTCCCACAACAAGGAAGAGAGGCTGATATTTAAAAGATGATTTTAAATGTCCCTGCCACAATGTGAGGAGCTGTATGAATCAGAGAAACTGTCATTTAACAAACATCAAACTAAGAGTTTGAATTTATTTTTCCATTAATGTTCATGTAACATGGCAGTTCAAATACAAGTTGCAGGCTAATAAAATCTCAAGGTTTTGAAGGTACAAGAAATGCATTATGTGAAAGTTCTTATGTGATATTTTATGACTAATGTTGCTGAATATTTTTGAATTCCTATTTTCAGAAAGAAATCAGAGTAATGGTTTTTCAAGTATTATAGATCTAAACCATTCATTAAGTATGTACCATGCATCAATTGTGTATGGATCTGGAAATATAAAGACAGACAAGATTCAGCACCCAGAAACTCAACATGAGAAAGGAGAAAGAAGAGGAGAGGAAGATATGAAATAATAAGTGTGGTAAAAATATTAGAAGTGCTTTAGCAGAGTCATGTATAAAGTTTTGTGACTATGCAGATAAGGAAGCAATTTTTCACTATGACTTTTAATATTGCATATAATTTTATATTTAATTTTAAAATGTATATTCCCATATACTTTCAGTAAGTTATTTACCGAGCTAATCATTAGTTTTCATGAGTTGTGCTAAGCTATCCACACATATGTTCAATCAGTCTCCCTTGAGAAGACAATCATTGTTATAAAACTACTGGCAGCCTATAGACACGTGGATCTGTTTCTTTTTGAAAAACTCGGTGTCTCTATAAAATTACATTGAATCACCATTTATACAATATCCCATACTTGACATGCCAATTGCATCCTTGGTTCCTCAATTTTTCTATTCCTCCTTTCTCAACTAATTGGTCACAGATACTTATCAGTTCTTCATCAGAAATATCTCTTTAATCTACGTATTCCCTCTCCATTCCCAATGCCACTACCTTAGTCCATATTCCTTCCATATTTTCTTGCTCTCTTCTTTTCTTATTCCTCTAGCCCCAGCTGTCAAGTTTTTTTTTCTAAAAAAACAAGACTGATCATGTTATTCTCATGCATAAAAGTCTCTAGTTGCTTCATTTTCTGCAGGATAAAGCTCAAATTTCTAAACTTGGATACAAGGTCCTTTGGTTCCAATATACCATGCCAGTGTGCCACATCTTCATGCCACATACAAGAGCCTAATCTTATTCTCACTCCCTAGATACACTAGTTCCTTTCACAGAGAATAAAACTTTTTTTCTCTAGCATTTCCCCACTTCTCTCCCAGGCAGTTTCTGAGACATCTGGTACCTTGTCAATTTCCAAGTAAAACCTTTGAGATCTCCTACAGTTGACAATGGACTCTGTCCTCAGTGCTCCCATAGTCCTTCAGTTGTTATCTTTGTAACTGCCCTTAACCACTTTGTTTTGTAATCTATCAGCCTGTCTGCTCTCCCTGTTATGCCTTTTCCAACTGACTCATAAAATCTTAAACTCCCACCTAATGCCTTGTATATAGTTTATTACACGGGCATGTCCATTAAACTCAAATGGATAAAACTATGGCACTGGTCTCACTCAATCCATAGCAACACTAACAATATTATGATTAATAAATAATGCCACAGCAAATATCTATGTAACACAAATTCAATAGACACTGTTCTAAGTGCTTTACATATATTAGCTCATTTAATCCTCATGCCAATAGGTACTATATTACCCCCACTTATAGGACATTGAAGCATACAGAAATTAAATAATTTACTTAAGGGTGTTCTAGCATCCCCTAAATGTCCATGAAAGATATTAGTCAGTTTTTAAAGAAACAAACATAAAAACAAATAAAGGCATTATGTTCAAGTTAGTTTTTGAAATCCTGGGTTAAATAGAGTTAAACAAGTTTCCTTCTGGCAGGAGTTTTCAGGTCCATTACTTAAGCACTGTCACAATATGAATCTCCGTTAAGGGTATATTATTCTCCAGTTACAGAAGCTTTTGGTGGCCAGGTGTCTTGTGGGTCTAGTGACCTATGAAGTACACTTTGAGAAACACTGCTGGAGGGTGATTTAAGGTGACACAGCAAAATCTGTTGCCAATTAATGTTTGTGTGCCTCCTCTTTTTCCTCTCCCCTCCCCATCTGGAGATAGGTCAGAAGTTCTGTGGTCTTGCCTAAGGGCAGATGGTGAACAAATAAACTGTCTAAGACAGTAGTTAATTTCCTTTCTTCCTTCTCTCCTTCTGGTTCATAGATATTTTAGTTACACATTTAAAAAATACAAACTCTTTATAATTTTTTTCCACTGGTGCTAAGTATAGTTCTTAAACTATAGTATAAAAATTTTTATATTATAGCTAGAAACGTCAGCAACTTTCGATATCCATTTGAGAAATGTACTTTAGAATCGTACCAATCTTCAGAGCTTCGATGTGTTTCTAAAGGCAGCAAGCAGGATGTGTACAGGATTAGTAATAAAGAGACTTGAGTCTTCACCAACCAGCTGTGAGGTCTTACTATTTGCCTCAGTTTCCTTATCTGTATATTAAAGGCATTTGAATATTAATCTCTCAAGTACCATCTGATTCTAAAACTCAAAAAATGCAAATTGCTCTTCTAAATTCATTGAAGCATAGAAAGAAAAATATTATCTAAATATCTAAACTACATTGGTGGAATTCCGCCCCCCCATTAGTACAAAGAAACTTCTGCCAATGAAATTAAACATAAATACTAGATCGTGGGAAACATCATCAAGTGAAGTAAAGAACAGGGGGAAGAGGAATAAAATTTTTATGGCTTCCTTGGTATAGACAATTTTTTTAGGCTACAGAAATGGCAGATTCTTATATTCTGGAGCACAGGAACTATATGAATAAAACATGGCTGTGCAAATGAACTCACAACCTTATTCCAAAGCACCATTCGGGAATAATACGTTTAATGTCTCATCAACTTCCCCAGAAAAGTGAGAGTAAACCTGTGCATACAGACAAAACAACCATAACAAAAACCAAGGTGGAAATAAGTCTGCTATGGGGAACAGACTTGATCGACATTTGAAGATTTTCAAAGCTCTAAGTAATATGCTAGTCACTTAAAAATATTCCCACATTTCTGCTTTCTCCCATCATTCTATGCCTTAAGATTCATCTGTCAATTTTGACGCATCTTTTTAAGTACCCCTTCAAGCCTAAAAATCCAGACCACAGAAAAGCCCTCTTTGCTTTGAAACTATCTGATCAATCCATAGATCATTTACCTGCAAGGATTATTTGGTGAAGCTAAAGCGGCACATCAACCGGCAGCATCTGAGGGCTGAGGCGGCAGAACGTCAACAACAAATTGTCATTGGCATTCCATTTATGAACCTTCAAACGGCATCAGATCTTTTCCATGGGAAACCAGATCAGGTCAGACTAGAGCTGAATATTTCTTAACAAGCTAACCATCAAAAGAATTTACGTTTTGAATAAAAAGGCTATCATTTGTTGATTTGAATATCAAAGGGATCCACTGCAAACTCCCAGTCTAGAAAAACCTCCCTAAGCTACACTAGACAGGTGTTTAATAATCTATTATTAAGGCACTATTTTAGGTTACTCAGAATTATAAAAAATAGCTGTAACTGTGAAGCTGCAAATGGGACTGCACAAAGAAACGAATGCTATTAACATACTATTAACAATTCAAAAGAATGAGTTGACATACCAATCAAACTTGTTAATTGACTGTCAATGGCCTGTCCCTGAATATACAACATGACTGCATTATAGATTTCAAATGCTGACAGGAAGACAGTTCCATTTGCATTAACTTCATAAACTGATCAACAACCAAACTGCCACATACATTTATAATGGGAAGCTGAATCATTTCAATATTCATGGAGCTCTGTAATTGTAAATTAGGTACTGGCAAACAATACAATACTGTACATACTCTAAAATATCCTAAATTTCATCGACCTACTTTCATTCTGATTTTAAAATACCAAAAAAAAGTTTCATCTTGAAGTGATCATTACTTCAATTTATGGGTTGTGCCTTAAGCACAATTTGTTTGCAACCCAATTTGCAGCTATGGTTTACAGTTGCACTTTAGAAGCATCACTGGTCTAGAAAATATGAGGTATAAAAGGTGATGAGGAAATGATCTTGCCTTACTTGGGGTTTTTGAAAACAGAGAAATATGAAACAAGATAGTACCATACTTCCTCAGGTGACTGCTGAAGATCCATGATGACAAGAAATTTAGCAAATAGTCATTAATATAATGAAAAGAAGGTTATATATTAGTCCTGCACTGGAGCTTTCTTAGATCTTTTCAAATAGACCTGCTATTCTGAAACCAGACTTTAAAATCTTCAACCATCCATCAGTTTGGGAATCAATAGAGTAAAAGAGAAGATAAATGAGAGCTAAGGGACTATTCCTAACCAAAGCTTCATGATAAATGGTCTGCAATTCAATAGTTATCAGCATGGAGATATTCCTTTGAAATGCTTCTATAACTTCTTTAAGAATTAACACAGATTTTTTTTTAAAGCTGCTTTCCCCAGAGGTGATCATTAGTTAGGCATCACCCCTCCAAAGTTGCTCAAACTTTGGGTATTATTTCTGGCAAATTTTAATGTGTTGCCACAATTTTGAATGTACCAGTTTATTCTCAGTACTGTTAATAAAGGTTCTCTTACATTTTTTTTTGACTTTGCAAATTACTGCCTACTACTAAATAACCAAATGAGTTTATTAGTTGGAGGGGGATGGTTACATCCAAGTAATTGGAATGTTATCCTTAGAAGATTACTCAGTCTTTCAATTAGGATTTTTTTTTCATCTTTATCCAACTAAAGCAGAAGTATACCCTATACAGGTAAGAAACTACACACACGCAATTTATGCATATATAAAATTTTACTTATATACATAAATATGTAAATATGCAGTACATAATATACATAAATATATTTGCATATATATACCTACATATATCTTTAACACACTTTTACTTATAGAATAGTTTTAGATTTACACAAAAGTTGCAAGGATAGTACAAAGTTACTGTGTAACCTGAATCCAGTTTCCTTAATTGTTAACATCTCATGGTACACTTGTCTGTACTAATGAACAAATGTTGATATACATTATTATTTGCTAAAATCAATATTTTATTCAGATTTCCTTACTTTTTACCTGATGTTCTTTTTCTGTTGCAGAATCCCATCCAGTTGCCATCATATTATGTTTAGTCACTATGTCTCCTTAGACTCCTTTGACTTTGAAAGGTTTCTCGTACTTTCCTGGTTTTTGATGACCTTGACAATTTTGAATAGTACTAGTCAGTTATTTTTTAGATTTTTCTTTGGGTTTCATGGTGTTTTTCTCATGGTTAAACTACAGTTATGGATTTCTGGAAGACCATAGAGATAAAGTGCCATTCTCATAAGTGATATATTTTTTATCTTTGAAGGTTCTCAAGATATTCAATCTACTTAAAATATAATTTTTTTTCTGTTTAGAAATAAAAGGCAAGTTATTTAAATTATCAGAAACTATGAAAGAAGCTGTGTATATATAAGAGAAAGTACTCCATTACTGATTAGTAGCATAGATATCAAGATTTGTGTTCACCCTGGGATTTAGTCATGTCAGGGTGTGTCTGCAGGACTGTAGGTTGGATCCATGAAGGAGCCATTTACAAGAAAGGGAATCAAAAGGGAGAGGATGGGAGTAGAAGAACATACATCCTGACTTAAGAGGAAAGAGGTTTAAAAATTTGATTCAGGGTCAATGGTCAAGTATGTCTGTGTATGTATATGAAAATGGGTGTGTGTGGGGAGGTTGTGATGGTTATGACTTTGCTGTTCCTGAGTTTTAGGGTAAAAAATATGCAAAGACAGCATAAAGAAAAACTAAAAAGAGTCTATTGGTAGATACTAGGGACATTGGTGCCAGCTATACTAGCCCTGATAAAATGGCAGTGGTTTGATGGTGATAGGGGAGTGCTGGCAACTGGGGGAATGAGTGAATACCATTAGCATAAAATGTAGTATACAAAACACTGAGCATCATAAGTGTCAATAAAGACAGGAGCAGGTACCCTGTAAAGATGACATTAACATGGCAATGAAAAAAGAAGGCGAAAAATATTAGAAACTCCATACATAGGCAAGAGTATTTTTTTTGTGTGTTATGTGAGTTATTTCTCAGGAACACGTACATCTTTGGGAAAAAAATGTGAAGCTAGATCTTTCTCATGGAGGGTAAAATGTCTATTCAGAGAAACGCCATATTGAGGATTAACTTTCCTGTAGGCCTGAAAACAGGATAGAATTGAAAGGTCTTGGGAGATCACTTTCATTCTCTGAGTTTCCACACCCATGAAGTGGGATCCAACCTACTGCAAAAGGTGGTTGAGAGACTCAGTAGAAATGATAGCGAAATTGGAAAGCATACAATTTCTTAAGTAGACTTGTAGGTTTATACATAACTCCAGTTCAAGAAATAGGAATTTATTGTGGAGATATAAGGGATATAGGAAGTAGAATCTCAGAGAACGGCCTCATGAGTGCTGGAACTAAAGGCTTGCTCTGGATTGAAGGCAGTTATAAGAACCTCAGCAGCCAGAATCTCCGTTCTTGCATTCAAACAGTATTATTTTCTTGATCTCAGCTTTGTGTGTGTGTGTGCACTTTTTAACTTTTTTTTGTATAATTTCAATGCATAGTAAATAATTCACGAAGAAAACTTGACCTGTTGATTGAGTGGTGATACTCTTGAACAATTTGAATGTGTTATCCTTAGAACATAAATGAAAGCAATGAAGTGAACCCTATCAACTGGCTAGTTAATCCACTATTCTATAGCACTTTTCTACCTGTTATGATCTGGTTTCTTATGGACTTTAGCTTTCCTGTGGAATGTCACGGTCCTTCTATTCTATGGCCTCTTCTATGCATTCTTTTCACATTAGCAGCATGATACTGGCCCAACCCATATCTTTTTGGGCAAGGTGTTAATCTTGTTTTTAGTTTGTGCCAAGTCACTTGATAAAGTCATTGAATTATTAATGGATTGATTGTCCTTGAGCCTTTCTTAGACAAAAAACTATTAATGGCATGAGAGGCGGGAGTAGAGTCATATTTCTGCACAAGGAACAGCCTGGAACTATTTTCCACTACAAAGAGGAAAGACAAGACAGTTTCTCCTAAAAGGGAGCGATGAACATGGAAGCCTCCAGGATAGTCCAAAGTAACATATGACATAAAAAGGAACACTCATTATGATGTTAGTCTGCACAAATTGTAAACCAATACTCTAAAATGTGCTCCTCAGAACACCATAGAATTTTAGAGTTGGAAAGAATATTAGAAATACTCTGATCTAAATCTTTTATTTCATAAGTGAGAAAACAAAAGTCTGGGTTAAGTATCTGCTAAAGGTTAGAAAGTTCTTAGGCAAACAGCTAGGCATAGAGCTTCATGTTATCTCAGAAAGATTAGGAACGAATTATACAGCAATACTGTATCAAAGTAGAAACTCAATTTTCTTTGAAATATGCTCACTTCTCCCCCCCATACTTGGACACATCTTTTCTTATTTTATTTATTTATTATAAAGATGGGGGTACAATTCAGGGTTAGGTATTCAAACATTGATTATGCAGGTACCCTTGTTGATGAGGTATGACCCTTCCTCCCCTAGCAGTTTCCCTCAACTGCCAATCCCACCCCCCTCCCCTCGCAGTCTCCCATTACTGCCAAATGCTTTCTTATAGTATTATAATTGTTCATGGTCCACTTATGAGTGAGAACATATGATACTTTGTTGTTTCTGTGATAGATCACTGAGTATGATCAACTCCAAATCCATCCAAGTTGCTACGAAGTCCATATATTTGTCCTTCTTTATGGCTGCATAATATTCCATTGTGTATATGTACCACATTTTCTTTATCCAGTCTGGCTTCAATGGGCAACATGGTTGGTTCCATGTTTTTGCTATTGTGAACAGAGCTGCAACAAACATGTGTGTGCAGGTATCTTCTTTGTAGAATGATTTGAGTTACTTTGGGTATATTCCCAATAGGGGAATTGCAGGGTCATATGGAAGGTCAATTTCCAGTTCTTTCAGAAATCACCACACTGTCTTCCAAAGAGGTTGCACTAGTTTGCATTCCCACCAGCAGTGTAGAAGCGTTCCTTTTTCTCTGCAACCTTGCCAGCATCTGTTGTTGTTTCTTTTATTAATGATGGCCATTCTTACTGGGGTTAGGTGATATCTCAATGTGGTTTTGATTTGTATTTCTCTAATAATGAGTGAGGCTGAGCACTTTTTCATGTGTCTGTTGGCTGCCTGTATATCTTCTTCTGAGAAGTGTCTATTCATGCCTTTTGCCCACTTTTTAAAGGGACTGTTTGTTTTTTTCCTTTCGGCGCATTTGAGTTCCTTGTAGATCCCAGATTTTAGGCCTTTGTCAGATATACAGTTGGCAAATATTTTTTTCCCATTCTGTGGGCTGTCTCCCTGCTCTCTTCATGGTTTCTTTGGCTTTGCAGAAGCTCGTTAGCTTGATGAGGTCCTGCTTGTCTATCTTATTTCTTAAGGTATTGGCCTTTAGGGTTCTGAATAGAAATTGTGGACACATCTCTTACACAGTTTTAAAAGAACTCCATTGTTTTCACTAGTTGGAAACATCTATGCTTTCTTTTGTTTCCTTACTCCTTGCTTCTTCCCTTATATATTTATTGCCCCTAGCACCCCATATTCTTCCTTTCCTTAAGATTCCCCCAATGTGATCATCCCTTCCTTGCTTTCCCTTCTTGAATTCTATTAGGTGTATTCTAATCACCCTTCTGGAGAGGCAAGCATAAGCCAACACTGCTTGCCACACTTCTCTTGAAACCTTGTGGAATAAGAGAAGGATTGGCTTGACTGAATTATTCTAAGCAGATTTTTTGCTACAAGTATGACTATGTGTTGTACACTATACTTCCCATGAGGAGGAATTGTCTTTAACATATAACTCATATTAAAAAAGGATACATTTCTGTCATTAATGATAGACATTCATTTCAAGTAATATAAAATAGATAATAAGAGTTCAATTATAAAGCACATCTTCACAGCATCAGTTTCCAGAACATGCTCTACAACCACGTTTTATGTTTGAAAAATAGTGATGACACTGACAATTTCAAACAAGTTAACTGATATACAGAAATAAGCAATGTCACAATGTTTACCCTACAGAATGCAACCAAGAACCTTGAAGTAAGCTCCTCCCCATCTTCCTCTCCAAAACAAAGCCACTGAGCAGCCAATATATATCCTAGAAGAGCCACATATTTCAGCTCATACAATCTTAGTATTATGTCTTGGATGTCTCCTCAAAACTTATTTTACTTTAGTTATAGTCGCACTTAGCTTCTTGTCTGGATTTTCTGCCCATAATATGTTAGACACACCAAATTGGAAAGAAGCAGAGAGCGAGTCACTGGACTCAGGTCATAGATGATCCCAAGAGTGAATGTAGGTCAAGTAGTAGTCAGGGAGGAGACATAATGCCTACATAAGGCAAGTACAAGAACTCAGAAATCCTAGCAGGGAAAAATAGCCCAAGTAACCTCAGTAGCCTTTGGGGGAATTATAATTTTAGAGTAAATAATTGATGTTCATATTATTACCACAAATCTTTAAAAACAAATAAAATCTTCATTATATTCTTTTTAACATGCAAGGTAAGGTAAAATATATTTCAGAAATATTTTCATTCAAAATATTTAAATAATATTAAATTAAACACTAACTTATTACTTAACAATAAATTAAGTACTATGAAATTTAAGTGATCTGAATACTTCACTTAAATATTTAGACATATTTAAACATTTAGAATAAGTTAAGTGGTTTTATACAATGGTTCCTTACTCATTTCAGCCTTGCTAAAAATTTAGATAGTAATTTTCATTTATTTTGTTTTTTCTCCTTCCCTATCTCAAGGAGAGAATTCCTTTACAACAATTTTGTTATCTTCTAGTTCTTATTTTTTAGCCTCTGACTTCAGGCAATTCATTTCAGAAAGCCTCTCAATTCCTTCAAAGTATCCTCTTCTTTGTTTCCGGATGTACTGGGCCTAAGGACATCAATATGATCTGTAGAGGATTCCGGCAAACTTGTTACTTAGTGACATTCACTAATTTTTTTTAAAGAACTCTGTCATTCCTTTCATTTTATGTATTCTACATAACATTTTAACACTAACCCATGCTTACAGTCTTGACTATTGATTTATGAATAGAAATTCCCAGCCAGGCTCGGTGGCTCAGCCTGTAATCCCGCGCCTTGGGAGGCTGAGGTGAGTGGATTGCCTGAGCCCGCGGGTTCGAGACCCGCCTGGGCAGGCGAAACCTCATCTCTACAATAAATCAAAAAATCAGCCGGGCGTG